>CM030842.1:357635-582635 GCA_018105865.1 Metaphire vulgaris
TCGATTGTTTGTTTTTTTTCTTCGTCGTCTGTCTTAATAACAGGAACAGTATTGGGGTCGACTGACCGGAGAGCGGTGGACGATGACGAGTGGGGCCATCACTGGAAGAGACGCCAGTTGACCGCTTAAAAGGCCTCTCTTTCTCTCTCTTCAGTATAATGGTCTGTTCGAATCATATAGGCATATAATGAAATTTATTAATAAAAAAGCACTTTTAAGCATTTATTTTACAATGATTCACCCATACCTAACATATTGTTATATTATTTGGGGTCTTAGTTATAAATGTATTACTTATAAGATTAAAAATATTCCATCCCCTACAATGTTGACGTCAGGTTGTCGCCATATAGGATCTCCCTCTAACGGGCCTGGATAAAACATTGGGACACACCATCGCCCACCTGCTGACGCGGGAGGGTTAGAATGTTGTTGTCCTGGTGCGCCACCTGACCGAAAAGAGACAGACGGCGTCGCGTGATGACTATATGAATATTTGACAGATAAACAGCATTACATGCATATTATAAGGGGGCGCAGACCCGTAGGTAGTCATGCCCCCTTTATTTAAATTATTACTAATTTGATATTAAAACATATGGTCTAAATATACGTTCCGAATGACGTATCTATGCTAAAGATCGTATCTATAATATACTAAAGATCCGAATGACGTATCTATAACCCTTATGCTAAAGATCCGAATTACGTATCTATAACCCTTATGCTAAAGATACGAATTACGTATCTAACCAGGGCGTCCCCGATGGTATGCTAAAGATACGAATTACGTTATCTATAAGTTTTTAATGCTCAAAGTCAAATCGCGTGAATTTCTTAGCGTATTATATATATAAGCAAACGGCTAGAGGGGGAAAGAGGCATAACCAGGCTTCAGCGTTTAAAAAACGCACGCAGAATTTTTACGCGGAGCTACACGAGAACATCGAGATCCTCTCAGACGCCAGCCAAACTCTCTCCAGCAAAACAGCGACGAGGAAAAGCAGAGACCAGATGCTGGCAGCCTCAGTGTCATCCAAACTAGAGGACGGGAATATAAGGGCCGCGATCAGGATCCTAATGTCAGATGAAGAACCGGTTACCCCCGACCCTCAGACCTACCAGGAGCTGCTTGGGAAGCATCCTTCACCACCGGAAGACCGGGTCCACATGCCACCAGCCAGTGATTGCGCTCCACTCCGGGTGTCTGAAGAGGACGTTAGGGCCAGAATTCGCTCCTTTCCAGCTGGATCATCCGGAGGCCCAGATGGACTGAGGCCACAAATTGTGGCCGAGCTTATCACCAGTCCAGAGGCTGGCAGCAGACTGGTCTCTGCTATAACGGGCCTAATTAACCTTTTACTTTCTGGCACATGTCCTGATCAGGTCAGGCCCATCCTCTTTGGGGGAACCCTCCTGGCCCTCAGGAAAAAAGCCGGGGGATTGCGCCCAATCGCAATAGGCTATTTTTGGCGTCGCCTAGCCTCCAAATGTGCTGCAAACTTTGCACTGTCCAGGGTGTCGGACTATCTGGCCCCCCTACAGGTCGGGGTTGGATGCCCAGGGGGCTGCGAAGCGGCAGTGCACGCAACCAGACGTTTCTTGGACGCAATGCCAGATGACAACGTTATCGTAAAACTGGACTTCAGTAATGCTTTCAATAGCGTGCACAGAGACAGAATGCTTACCGCACTAACGAACATTCTGCCAGAACTCTCGAAGTACGGTCTTCTGTCCTACGGAAGTCCAAGTCTTCTAAAATTTGGCAAATTTCGGCTGTCCTCGCAAATGGGCCCTCAACAAGGCGACCCCTTGGGCCCACTGCTTTTTTGCCTGCCGCTGCAGCCCATCCTGAGAAAGCTAACAGCCGCGCTTATTCTGGGTTATCTCGACGACGTCACCTTGGGCGGGGGCGCAAACAGCGTCGCAAGCGATGTCGCAGTTATCGAGCGGGAATGTAAAGAGCTGGGCCTATCTCTGAACCATCGCAAATGCGAGATTATATCCAAAGGCCCAATCCCAGCTACTAACACTTCGCTTGACATCTTTCAACGCATAGAGCCCCAAGACGCTATCCTCCTTGGGGCCCCTCTTTCCATCACTCAGGCCTTTGAGTCTCTTATGTCACACCGCTCTAACGAGCTAAACATGGCACTGAACCGCTTGACGCTGATCGCTAAACAGGACGCCCTAATTTTGCTTAGAATGTCGCTCACCCATTCTAAACTTTTGCACCTTTTACGATGCACACCATGCACAGGCCATCCACTATTAGAAAACTTCGACGACGCTATGCGTGAGGGACTGAACCAAATCCTTAATCTGCGTCTGTCAGACAGCCAATGGGTACAGGCTACGCTCCCAATCAGAGATGGGGGACTGGGGATTCGCCGGGTGTCTGCGCTTGCACCGTCTGCCTTCTTGGCTTCAGCTGCGAGCACCCGAGATCTCCAGTCGTCCATTCTTCTGAAGGCAAGTCTGCCTACGGACCCACGTGAGACCGAGATCATCGCCCAGTGGAGGGAAATGAGCCAAATGGATAATCCGGGTTCGGGCCCTCTCCACAAGCAGTCCACTTGGGATCGGCCTCTGATTCTCAGGGAGTATAACCACCTGTTCCAATCTGACCAACGGCAATACCATCAGGCACGTCTTAGGGCCGTTTCATCGGAGCATGCCGGGGACTGGCTTTATGCGCTGCCCATCGCTTCCTGTGGACTGCGCATGGACGACGAGGCAGTCAGAATCGTCGTCGGCCTCCGCCTCGGTGCCAACATCTGTGAACGGCACATCTGCCCTTGTGGGGAACAGGTGCTGGAAGTCGGCTCTCATGGCCTGTCCTGCTCACTCGGCCCAGGTCGCGTTCCCCGTCACGCAATGATTAATGATGTGATCTACCGGGCGCTTCTTCGAGCGGGCATTCCATGTGTCAAAGAACCACCCGATCTCTCGCGTTCTGACGGTAGAAGACCGGACGGCCTCACTCTAATCCCGTGGCACGCCGGCCGTAGCCTGATTTGGGACGTAACCGTGGCAGACACTGTCGCTGCCACCCATCTACCCATCACGTCTTTGTTGGCAGGTGCGGCTGCTGAGGCAGCAGCAGTTCGTAAAAATACCAAATACGCAGATCTGACAACAGATTACAATTTCTTGCCGTTGGCCTTTGAGTCCTTCGGCCCAATAAGTCTCGACGCACAGATTTTCATCAGACAATTAGGTCGTCGTATTTCAGAGTCTTCCGGAGACAAAAGGGAAGGAAGCTTTCTATTTCAGCGCTTGTCCATGGCCATACAGCGCTTCAACGCCATATCGTTTCGAGGAACTTTTGCCGTGGCCGACCTCGAAGAACCTGACGAGAGTTAACACACATTAATTCCTGTCTCCGGACAATTTTTTTCTCTCATAAGACCCTCGGGAATGAAGTACCGAGGGCATAAAAAAAAAAAATATATATATATATATATATATATATATATATATATATATATATATATATATATATATATATATATATGATAGTTGAGTTTATCTGCTTTTGTATCTTTCTTATCTTTTTATGCAGAAAGGCGGCAAGGGATATTGAAGAGATTTTGCGTTGTGGCATAACACATGTGTTAAATGCAGCGAAGGGAACACGCCCCTTTCAACATGTTAATATTGATCCCACTTTGTATGATAATCAAGGGATCAAATATTTGGCTATTGAAGCTACAGATGTAATGGGATTCAGGTTGTATCAACATTTTGAAGAGGCATCTGATTTTCTGGAGCATTCACTAAGTAATAATGGTTAGCCTATATAAGCTTAATAAACCTTTATGTATTGTAGATAACTTTACATTGATAATTTTGTAATGGAGGGAAATAATGTTATTATGACATATCAGATATCATTGTTTTTAATTCAGTTTTCGAATACACAGTAAAAGATTTTTGAATTTTGGAGATGCGATGGGAACATCTAGAAACGATACATTTGCAAAGATTGTTTCAACAATTGTGCTTGTTATGCCTCAAACCGAAAGGCATAAATATCTGAATGGCTTATATAAAGCCTCACAGCAAAATTGAGATTCTTCTTCTTCTTCTTCTAGGTGCCATGCATGTTGACTGCGTTGCCATGGATCTCTATTTCCCTCTGTCTTCTGTTGCGTGAATGATGTCAATTACCGGTATTCTGTAGTTTTCCCCTGTAGATAGCATAAACTGTCCAGATATTTTCTTCTTTGTTTTCCTCTATCCCTTTTCTTCTCAATTTTTCTGTTGTAACACACTTCTCTATTCCATCTTTCCTCATTATATGACCAAAAAATTCCATCTGTCTTGTTGCTATTGTTGCCATCAACTCCTTCGTGTTCCTGCTTTGACCAACACTTTATTGTTATTCATCATGCCTTTCCAGCCGATTCTCATCCTTCTAAAAACCACTTTTCAGTTGCCGCAAGTTCCCCCCCCCCATAATTTTGGATATTGTCCAAGTCTCATAGCCATATAGCGGTATTGCCACACATAAGATTTCAGCACATTTATTCTAGTTGGCATTGTCATGTGTTGACTTTTTAGAATGTTCGTAAGTTCACTAAATGCTTACTTGGCAAAATTGAGGTTACCTAAAATTTTACTTGTGGTTTGCATTTGGGTTTTTAATTTTTCACAGGCAAAGTTTTGGTGCACTGCAAGGAAGGTGTCAGCCGATCGGCAACCTTAGTGCTTGCTTTTCTGATTTCTCGACGGAATATGTCAGCCACAGAAGCTGTTCAAATGGTTCGAAAATCTCGAGCAATTTTTCCAAATCCCGGATTTCTCAAACAGCTTTGTGACTTTGAAAAAGATGTTAAGCAGAAATAGCATTTAGAAAATGGAGATTGCTTCGCTCAATTGCCTGATGGCAATGCATGACGCAGCATCATCCTACAACATTCATAGACAAAACTAAGAAAACTGACTTGATATCATTCAACAATAATATAACTTATGTAGGATTGTTAGGAACAAGAATAAAATTCATTTGGATTGCAATAGCAGCAAACAACAGGATTAACAGGTCCAGTTCTTAACAGGAATGTTTATGTGTATTAGGGTTCAGTAGAGCTGTTTTTGGAATTTTTTTATAGCACAACCATTTTGGATTGTTGACTGCTTCAATAATAGTGCCTTCAGAATTCAAATTGTTGTGAGTTTTCTATATTTTGTACTTGTATTTTTTGGAATTATTTAAAATGATCAGTTTTGTGCTCGTGCAGTTATAAAATAATTGAATCAACCGCTGGGCAAGAGATCTCAAGTGCAGAACTTGAGGGTTTATTTTATCATTGAACACATTTTTTCATGCAAATCACTTCCATCCACAACCGCCTTATGATGATATTAGTGCTTGTATAAAATGTGAAAAGTTATTGTGCAAAATTATTATACAGTGCTTGAATTTATGCAATGGATTTAGATGAGTTGCCATCAAGCTAAAATATGCCTTTTAACAATTAAACGATGTACAATGAACCCAGTTATCTATACTTTGTTTATGTCTCGACCTCTTTCTGGTTCGTTCCAGTACTACTGTAAGATACTCGACAGAACTTTCATTTGCTGTTTTTCGTTCTTGGGAATTGTTAGTGCTACTGTACTTGTTTCTTGGTGTGTACCCTCAGTCTTTGGAATTTTCTCCCAGCATCACTTCCTATAACCAGCACATTATCATCTTTTAGACCAGGTCTTAAAAATAATAATAATAATAATAACAACAATAATAACAAGGTTTAGAGTGATTCAGTAGGGTCTGCCCTGTGTGAAAACCACTGTTGCATTCATGCGTCTTAGGGACCGTCCATAAATGACATCATGCACTTAGCGGGGAGGAGGGTTCAAACATTTGTGACAATGTGGGACGACGGGGGAAAGAGGTTTCCAGAAATGTGACGTCATATAATACTAAATATTGTTATTAATACAGCAATGCAATGTTACTGAAAAGTTGAACGTACTTTACACTTATAATTCATTTAAAAAAGAATTTGAAAAGTGTCTGAATTTTGCTTCAACTATAATAATTATAATGAATATTTTCAAACGAATTCATTGCAATACCCGCTTCATTCAAGAAATAAGTGAATTGAAGCATTAATTTTGACATTAAAAAAGAGGGGGTCAACGCGTTGTGACGTCATTTTTAGAGGGTCTGACTTTATGTGACGACTTGTGACGAGGGGTGGTGGTAAAAATGCCAAAATAACGTGATGTCATTTATGGACAACCCCTTATGACGCATTTGTTTGGCTTGGCTTATCCCTCATAGATTGCACCCCGCCAATTTCATAGACCTTTCCGGGCGTGACCTTGCTCTAATTTGATTTGCATTTGGCCTATGCCTATTGCTTAGACACCAGTGTAGTGACGCCATAGAAGTCTATTGATTGATTCATGTGAATATTGCGCTATACAAGACATTTTATCTCCAATATTTTGTTTCACATCATATATTTTTTAGATTAATTATTTCGCCTGAAGTTGTTTCTATAAAACGCACAATATTATTTAACATAGGAAAAATATAATTTGAGCGATTTATGTTTTTAGAATAGTTTTTCGGATGTTTCTTTTCTGCGGAGTAGTCTGCTTCTGGTCATTCGGTGCGGGCCTTGTGTTCGTTATAGGAGTGAGCGTCGATGCAGTTCGATGGCTTCAAACAATCGATGGATTTTTACGGATTTAGAACTGAACAACACTCCCACCAGAAAATGCGGACTCGACGGCGAAGCCGAATCCACCTATCGCTACCAGGCCGGCACCCTCATACGTGACATTGGACACAAGCTCCAAGTGTACGGTGTACAATGCTTCGTGCTCAACTATAGTCCGCTGAGAATTCATCGCATTTATTTAGCGTTTTATTTCAATTAATCGTGTTAAGGATTGCGGAACGCTGTCTAAATTATGTATTCCATCGTTTGATTGGTCGATTTCGGTATTTAGTAAAGTGATATCTACTGTAGCTTGGCCACGTGATTGGTTATTTTATAGCGCCATCATGTTTAGGCTCAAACGTACCTGCCGTCTGTTGTTTATCTGCCATAACCGGGACCCAAAAATCGGTCTGACTTATTGGATTTGACAATGGAGATTATGTTTCAAATCATGGAGCTACCGTCAACTGATGTCAAGGACATTATAAAATGGCGCTATAGATGTTCAACGATGAGGATTACTATATTGATATATCGAATTTTAGATGGCATTTGCCCAGTTTTGTTTAAGAAATTGAGCGAATTAGCTATTGCCTAAACTGAAGGGCAATATCTATTAGTGTAAGCCAAGTGTATCTGCTTGACACGCTAGAGTTTACCTATGCTTGTGCAGTCCTGTATTTTGCAAATGCCAATCACATTCTTTCATCTACCCTATGTTTAGCAATATTTAGAATTTGTTTTTTTCTGGACTGTGAGAAAACAGCAACAGACACTGCAAAGCCCTTAGCTGCTTAGTGCAGACATTGCAAATCTGAGTTCTGATTAATCAATAATGAATAGTTTATGAATGTCTGGTGAAATGTTTGCTTGATTTAGGAATTTACATGACTTCTGTGTATAAAATCATATTGAACTGTTGCATTTAGACAAGCAGTCCATGTATGGCTGCTGCTAATCTTTTTGTGTATGGCTGATTGTTTTTTATTTATTTTAGGACTCAGTTGTGTATTAACACAGCCATTGTGTATATGCACAGATTCTACATGTATCATTCATTTACTAATACATCGTACAAGGTAGATTCTCACTCTTCATCTTTCATTTAACATTGAAGAATAGTCTAACTATTACTGCCAACGCAATTCTGAACCACAAATCATCGTCGGCATCATCATCATCATCATCATCTCTTGAATGCTTCACTTTTCAAGTATGACAGCGGAAATATAGAGGCAAAATCAAATAGACTCAGCAAGTTCTTCAAGCTCTTAGTAACATTGTTTGCAACGTGAAAGTATCAAGATTCATATCGGTGTTTTCTTAAGAAAAGTGGTTTTGAGCTGATTTTTTATCTTATTCGTGTTGGTTCCACACTATGTGTCATCATGTCTAATGCTTATTGCTGAAGAACAAAGTGGTGATCTGCTATCGCCATTTGCTTTGGGCATTGGTAATTCTTGCAGTTGGTGCAAGACTTCTTTTAGTGCTGGGTGTCCAAGAGGCAGTCAATTGAATGCAGTCATTCAGTTATGATTGGATGTGAAAAACAAAGAATGTATTTGCATAATATTGATTATGTGTTTTCTGATAATTAAGCAATTTCACTTTGTCATTCAGCGTGTTGCTCCTGCGTGCATTTTCCTTGCTGCCAAAGTGGAAGAGCAGCCAAGGAAACTGGAGCATGTCATTCGAATGACCTATACTTGCTTAAATCGCGATCCTCCTAACTTCGACACAAAGAGCGAAGTATGTATATATCTTTGGTTGACTGTAGTTACTATTTGGTGGTGAATGTTGCAAATGAACTTGGTTTGCACTTAAATTGCTGGATATATCTCTTTTGATTTTGTAATGATGGAATTGCAATTGCTTTTTTCCTCATGAGCGTTAAATTGAGAGAGAATCCAATAGCTTTGACTATTATTTAGCATGGATGAAATTCATTTGGTGTTTATGCATTGATGATTCAGTGTAAGAAATCTCTTATGTGCTGCATAACTTGCTTCATTGTATCCGTGTATGTTAGGCATCATGTTTTAAAAATTTTAGACTTACTCCACACTGTCTCAGGAAATTAGCACTTGTGAAACTACTCTGTTGATGACGCTTGGTAAGTTGTCACAAGAGCGACAGTGGAGCAGTGACATTGCTAAACTCTTATGTACTTTTCAATCAAAATAAGTGTGCTTCATTTGGCACAGCAGCAGAGAGGATGCTGGCACATGACATTCATCATTCAAAGCATCCAATGTCCCAGTAACTATTCACTTTCCCGCTTGTTTGTTCTAAACATCTTGATCTAAGGATTTTCCATAGACAAACATGTTCCCATTTTTGAGTGCAAAGGAGAGAGAGAGAGAGAGAGAGAGGCCTGAGCTGCATTCATTTTTCAATTGCACATTTCATAATTGAAGTACGCGTTGTTATTCATTTAAACTGTGATTAGCTCTGGCCACTTTTATTAGACCTTGCATCCTCCATCTCCATCATGATTTCCCATGCTCTTCTTCCTGCCAGTCCCAATTTTTTCTGCCTAATGTGTCTTTTAAAAATACTGCATAGAAGGTTCTGCTGTTATTCATTCTGGACCAAAGCATGTACTTAAGTCTGCATTTGAAACTGGGAACTGTGGTTTTGAAATCTGTTGAATGTAGTTAAATTGCTCATAAAGAGCATTTATGGAATGGAGTTTTCTTCTGCAGATAGAATGATTGCTTAGCTGCAGACTTTGCAGTTGAGTGCTGTGTTTCTTATGTGAGGTTTCTTGTAGATGTCAGACTGGAGTCTCTGTGTTGACTTTTTGTGATTTCTTTTTGAATCTAGGTTTTGACACAACTGTTGAACATCCGCACACGATTATCGTCAGAACCTGCAGCATGATTAAAGGTGTGCAAGTTTCTGTACACTTTCTTTGTGCTTTTCGTGGGTTTGTGTGAGAGGAAGAGCTGCAGTCTTGATTGAAGAATCTGTTTTCGTTGCTTCAATTTTCTGTCTCGTTTTCCATGCTCTGTGGTTGTTTTTTCATGGACGCAGCGTTTGTATGTAGTACTTTTGAAACTACGTGTCGTGTTTTTGCTTCTAGCTTCAAAAGATTTTGCCCAGTCTGCTTATTTCTTAGCCACAAGCAGGTCAGCATCAAGCAAATTCTATTTTTTTATGTGCAAGTATTTTGCCAGAAGTTTAGTGTTGTGGTTTATTTAAAACTTAATACTTTTTTGAAAATGTTTTTGATAAAATATTTTAGTCATATGAGAAATCTATTTAAATTTAAAATGTAATTCACTATATTAATAAACATATGTGCAGAGGGGAATTATTTGAAGATGCAGTATTATGGATGTCAATGGACAATGTTCTGCCCATCGTGCCATGGAAAAGTCACTCTTCAGTTGACCTTCGGGTGCCGAGCCTAAGGAATGAGCTTTGTCTCGGTTGGTCATTTGTCTTTGTCTGCTTTCAGTTTGCTGATGACGACGATGTGTCTTCGATATCCGACCTCTCTGGTTGCTTGTGTTTGCATTCACGTGGCTTGTCGGTGGTCAAGTTTTGAGGTACGTATGCACTGAATATTGATAGCAGTGAGACTGTTGGATTGTGTTGCTTTCCATATTTAACCCTTTAAGCACCAGAATGTGCCCATATCCTCCAACTACCAAAGTGCCTAAATGAGCCCATGTGCAGTAACTTAGTTTCTAACGACTTATTTCACTTAATATAACATTTACGGAGTTGCTGTCGGAGATTCATGTGGAGGAGTGTAATCGCTCATGATTCCGACAGTTACCTGGCCAAAATAAAATCAGATTTATGAAAAAACTGTCTCTTTAAACTTAGAACATGCAGTCGGCCCTGATCCCTATTTTAAAAATTTTTCCATAGATTGCTTAATAGAGGAATAAAAATGCAATACATTGGTGTATTCTTCGTCTTTTTAGCTTTCAAAGAATCTGAGCAATTGCAAGTTGGAAAAAACACAAAATCACATCGAAATACACAAAAATGCTGGCTATCAGGGACTTGTCCAAAACCATTTCCTGGTTATCGGGGATATTTTTGTTTAAGGGTTAATTTTTTTATTGTGAATGTGAAGTCAAAGTCAGTAAAAACATTAAACAGAGGAAAATAAGTCAGGAGTTGCTCCATAGCTCTGGTTCAAGAATCTATTTTAAATGATTTTGTATTTACCTATTGAAGATTTATGACTTGATTTCGCATATCTTCTGATTTGGAAGTCTTTATTCTGTACAGTTTTTTGCATTGTTAGTAAAATTTGATTAAATATTTTATTTATGGCTTTTGGTAGATACCTCAGTCGACCGAAGGCAAGGCCTGGTTTACGTACATAGACCCTGCAGTCAGCCCTGAAAGTCTTGAGGAGATGACAAAACAGTTCTGTGCAGCTCTCGATAAATTCCCAAATAAATTCAAGAAGAAGATTGCTAACAATCGAATAACAGCGGAAGACATGGGCCAGCAGGAAAAGAAGCTCAACTTCGAGTTGCCGGCCCTTGTGCCGGCACTGGAGTCTAAGTCGAAGCCCGCTCCCACGGCGACCGTTACCACAGCAACAACGCACGGGTTGCCCGGTCGAACCCTAATGCCCGTTTGGAATTCACTGAAGCCTCAGGCAGATCCGGTGGCAACGAGTTCTACGGCAACAAAGCCGGTGGAGCAGTTGGTGAAGAGTGAAAAGGAAGCAGTACCTGGGACTTTGTCGGTCTCAACCGGTGATCCTGCAATTCGACGAGTTAAGACCGAGGTTACGCTCAGCCTGACGACCAAAGATTACATCGAACGGAGGCGATTGGAGCAAAGGCGGTTGGAAGATGAACGACTGAAAACTCAACCGAACGTCGAGAAGCGAGACCCCAATGTTCCAATCGTTGCTGGGATAAAGCAGGAAAAAGAACCAAGTCTGTCTGAAGAAACGACCGCGCCAGATGGCAACAAGGTCGACCAACGAGACAATATCCTTTGCAAAATCAGAAAAGAGCCAAAAGCTGAGAAGAAATCAGAAATTCCCAGTTCTGAAATCACTAGCAAGAGTCAGAAGTTGGGGGGAGCTGTGCCCTGTGATGGGTTGGAAATCGACTTAAAGCCTGAACATATATATGGAAACGTCCGCTTATCGGCAGCGGCTCTCCTACACAAGCCCCCACCAGCCGCCCAGACACAGGCGTCAACGGAGCAGAATCATCGCCATGGCAATGCCCTTGGGAGCCGGTTGTCGATGCCGATGCCGCCACTTGCTACGGGGCAGGGCGCCAAAGACGGTCATGAACATAACCGGGCAAAGGACCGCTTGTCTCGTGATCCATTGGCCATGGGAGACACTTCATCTCACAAGGACCCGATGAATTTAGTAAATTCAACAAACATTGGCGATAGGAAAAGTCTTGAATTGACTTCTGCTGCAAAGTCTGATTTGGATTCGTTGATTTCCGTCGGAGGAGGAGGAGGATCATCATCAAAGAAGCACAAAAAGGAAAGATCTCACCATCGATCACGTGAAGAGAAAGAGAGACTTCGGGAGGAGAGGCCGCCTACGCATAATATTCCCGATCATGTGAACGCTCCGTTGAAATTAAAAATTCCGATTGCATCGACATCGTTGAGCGACAGTCCGTCTAAACGCCGCTCTGATCAGGGAGAACTGAAACTGAAGATCAAGAGTCCAGCCGTTGCCAGTCAGAGCCAACCAGAGACCGAATCAACAGACGGGTTCAAGCTCAAAATCAGTCTGAAAGGACAGTCGGGAAAAGTGGAGGCTGTGGCCGCAGCCGGCCGACATTCTTCCGCAAGCGACGGATTGGTTCCTCAGACGGCGGCAAGAAACAACGGAGGGAGTACCTCGTCACACGGAGTGAAACTTGTCCTCAGCAAGGATAAGATTTCCGGTGAATACCAACACGGAGTTTCGTCTCACCACGAGGAGCGGCACAGACACAGACAACACCGACATCATTCCAAGGCCAGTGCAGAGCACGTCGATTTGGGCGTGAAACGAACTGCTCTGCCTACGCTGTTCGACTCACAGAAGCACAAAATGCCACGACTAGACAGTGAGGTCGAACGGGGTCAAGGAAACGGGAATAACGGACCGGCGGGTTTCAGTAATTCAAACATGTACTCAGGGTTATACAGTCAGCATCCAAGTTATCCAACCGGAGTGCAGCAGACCGTCTTTTCACAGCAGACGATTTCAACGTCTTTTCCGATGCAATCGGTTGCAGGTCTTGGACAGCTGCCACCTCCTCCTCCTCCTCCTCCGCTACCAAAAGAACCTTCTCCGCCGCCCCCTCCTCCTCCGCTGCCACCCTGTTGATGCTATTGGGCTTTTCCCTCACGCTGTGTGTCTGTCTGACAGAATAGACCTGGGTCTTCTGTGGTCGGGCAATGATTCTTCAAAAATACTTTTATGAATTTTTCGCAGAATTTTAGAGAACAGTGAAGATCAAATTTGCCGGTTTTTGATTTTCAGTTTAGGCGTTACATTGTCGAACTGCATCTCCTTTGTTTTTGCTTTGTCTCTGTGCAGAGAAAAATTTGTCTACATCTTATGCCCAATGGTGTTGAGTTTCAATACTGATTTTACAGTACTTGTAATGAAGTTTGCAGTTACCTCAATGAAATTTCCTTTAACAATTTGTCGCACTGGCGAAGGTCAAGTATGCAGTCCAGCCTCTATGTTGCATTTGACAAGGTCAATAAGACTCCGTTCATTTCTCCTTTTGCCCACTGATTCTTTACACTATTGGCAACAGATTGTGTGAAATCCCTTTCAGGTGGACTCGCATAGCTTGTGCCCTTGCTTAACACCGACCAACGACAATTCCACTCGGGTGGGTGTCTGTTGACGTGGACTTTCTTTTAATGTGTTTGTCTGGTTCCCTGAAGTCTTTGTTAGCTCCTTTACCTGCCATTTATTTGTACTGTAATGTAAAATGGATGCATATGTGTGTCATGGCCAGTAAAGAGGTTAAGAGATGGCACTGTGTGGAGGTTTTTCGATCATGCTGGAATTAGATGCACCATGCTGCTGCTTTAGAGGTTCTTTCTTGATCAGCTTAAATTTGAATTCAATTTCTTGTGTTGAAATTTCTGTGTTTCTGTCATTTTCTATGCTATTAGCTTATGATGTGGTTTTGAGACTTTTATTTATGCTAAATTTAGGGTATGAGTCATATTTCAGTGTGTATGGGTGTGTGTGTGTGTGTGTGTGTGTGTGATTTTGGCTCTGGTCTTCTTTAGCTTTAAATAATTGGTTTTGCATCTTTAATCTTATTCATTGTTTACAAATCAGGTTATATTCTACAGCTGTATGGACCGTGATTAAACTATCGTAATTGCAAATATGGTTAAAGATTCCGAGACTCGGGGGTTTTTTTTTAATGCCCCATTAGCATCTGTCACTGGAGTCCCTGCACCTCTGTTGCTGTCAGCTGGGCACGACCAGGCCGCTGCTGCTACCATCAGTTTAGCCGCTTTGACTTAAAGCAAAAATAACAAATAAAATTTGTTGAAGGTGGATTACTGTCTGAAAACCTGACAATGAAATATCATTGGATAAGACCAGTTGCAGAGCTCAGTTCATTGTCCTCTTCATGTATGTGTTTTATAATACAGTTCAATTTGCAAAATCTTGTATACTATGTAAATGATTGAAAATATCAGTCAAGATGCAGTGTTGTTAAAATAGGAGGATATGTTGATGACTGTTGAAATAATGATATTAGAATTGTGTTATGCATAGTGTTAAAAGTCGAATATATTGATTAAGTAAAATTCTCTTGTTTCATCTTTGTTGTGCACACAAAATTTAATGCATTGGACCCCCTGTGTGCAGGGCACATGGTACCATTTCTAATTGTACTGTACAATTTCTTTCCAGCTTATAAAATTGTTCTGAAGGTATTACTGCACTTGAATTTATTTTGTCACAGTAGACTGCTGTTGTCTGAAAAGTATTACATACCAAACACAAATTTTAAAATTCAACTTTAATATAAAAAAAGAACATTGCTACAGTTCTGGCTTTCAAAATGTCATCGCTTGTTACAATTTGCCAATTGTATATTATAAAATCCGTTATCAAAATTCTATTGGTCTAATGTGGCTCTCTCTCTCTCTCTCTCTCTCTCTCTCTCTATATATATATATATATATATATATATATATATATATATATACACACACATACTGCTGCATAGGTATAAACTTCTATTAGGCTGCTAGGCTTGAGCCCTCTCTCCGCTTTCTGAGGGGCTATGCCAGAGAATAGCTAGGGGTTGGGCCCCCACCTTTTCATCCAAGTTTATGCCTATGTACTGCTGTATATCTATATAGTGTCATCCCTGTATGTGTCCTTGAGGAATGTTTTCGTATGCATTCTTGGCCTTTCTTTTAAAATACACAAATGGAGGTTTTGTAAATAACTTGCCAGTACTTTGTGACAAATGTTTAGCAAGCAGCTTTTCCATTTTGCGCATTTGTCATTAGCAGGAGAATATAATAATAATAATTATGAGACTCTTAATCATATTGAATTGTTTTTTCCTTTGAGAATTCAGTTGTGAGAAACTGAATTGGTTTCAGATTGCAGTTGATTTGACTTGGGCTTAAAAAGTGCAGTGATCGCTGTGAAAGTCCACAAAGTTAAAGTAAACTGAAAATACAGAACTAACAGAGTTGCTTTATTTATTATCAAAGAAGAATTCTAGCACAGTGAGAGTTGAAAGTAGCAGCAAGATGTTGTCCTTCTCTGTCATAAAGACAAAACTTTTACGTTGATCAGGCTGTGTCTTGAAGGGCAGTTTTTCTTGTGCATTTCAAAGAAACTTTCATATTACTCATTATTGCTGCTGTTTGATAACATTAAATTTTTCAAAATGTGTGACGTTATTTCATATAGCGGCTTGTAATTGCAAGGCCTTTGCTGTCTTCGTTGTGCTGCTGTCCAGCAGTTGACCGTGACTTCTACGATGCATTGTGCATTGGTGGAGGAGCAAAGGAGAGATGTTGATTCTGAACAATGGTTAACAACCTACAAGCAAATATAAACAAGATCCCTGAGAAATTAGAATATGTATTTATAAATGCTCTAAGCATACATTTCTATTGCCTTCTTCACACTCGAGTGCCTTCCTTAAATGATGGTGTCAGTTTGGTGTGTAGTCCAAGGCTCTGGAGTCTGGATTCATTACCAGCACCAATACTCATCTTTTGGATCCAGTCTTAAGAAGTACCGGTACCTGCGATTGGCCGATGACACAGGCATTATGATAGTGGCGCCATAGAAGTTGATTGATCCTAATCAGAGCAAGGGGAAGTCAAACAGGAAGGAAGCAAAAGTTGTGGCTGATAATTGTCAAAATGAATAAAGATAAAACTGTAAAGAAACAAGTCTTGTGTCTTAGAATTTCCATCAACACAGACTGTAGATTAACCAGCCCATAATAGATGATTAGACTGCTTTAGACTTTCATAAGACATTATGCCATATAATCTCACAACACTTTAGCCATAATGTAGTCTTACCTACAAGGAGGAATTGTCTGACAGATAACACGAAGATCTCCTGTGAAAAAGAAGAAATTTTAGAATATCTTTTTACAGTAAAATTACCAAAGCAACCAAAAGTCAAGAATACGGTAACTTTACGATAACTGAATAGCTATACAAAAACTCTACACAAAATCATAAATACAAAAATCTAATGAAATACATGTATTAATACCAATGCTGCATCTGAAGGCTCCCGTTGCCAAGGCAACCTGCAGAACTTGCACCAGTCTGTCGACGGCAACTTCAGTTGCCTGACAACTCTGAAGTCGTTGCACAAGGACAGAAACATCCTTAACGATGGCTGTCATGTCGGCAAGTGTGATGAGCTCTAGCTGTGGGGCTCCTGGGATTGTCGGAAACTGTAGAATTGTCTGCAGAATACAGAAATGGAGCTTTGTCCAGAGATGAGCAGAGCTGTGCAATTCGTTTGTCGTGTTCTGCACAACAGATTTTTCATCCTGTTCAAAATTAACAAAAGCATTTGCAGAATGCAAACGTCATCTTTCCACTCCTCGCTAACGTGTTTTCTACTGAAGGACCGTTTCTTATGGTTCATGATTTATTTATTACTCATTCTTATGACTCAGCGCCAGTTTTTTTCCTGGCAGCGAGTTCATTTTATCATCTGAATGGCTTTTCAACATTGCCATTTTTTTACCTTCATTGACACGTTAGCGCTGTCAAAGCACTTTTGATTTTAGCATTTGAGCTATGCTTACGGCGCTATATAAATCGTCCTGGATAATAATAATAATAATAATAATAATAATAATAATGGACCTAGAATGGAGTGATCAACAGTCACATGGTCCAGAAAGAAAGGTATTCAAGTTTTTGTTATAATCAGAAGAGTCTGCTGCAGTATCAATAGGCATTTGCAATCGTCAAAAGTAGCAGTGAATATAATGAATAAAACGCAGAGTTGAAGTTTGAACCGTTCTGCTGTGCTGTAGTGCAATGAGAAGCGGCACCCTTGTACACCATCGTACCAGACCTGGAATAGGAGTCTGGGTATTTGGTTTCGTGGGTGAAGTCCACAGCGTGGGACGCTGGGAATGAATGTACTGAGTCTGATGGATTGACGTGAGTGCGAGTCGACAGTCAAAGGACATCCAATCGATGATCTGCTCCAGAATACGCGAAGAAATGATTGGCCTTTTGCTGGACTCCTCTGACAGACATAGAAGATTACAATTACTCAATAAAGTCCTAAAAGCTTTACTGGAAGAAAAAGCTAACAGAGAGGTCGTCTGAATGACCACCTATAATCATATTAAACTGCTAATGTAATATTCTATATCAATTTACACTCATTAACAACTTGTTTGAAGGAAACATTTTACTCAACAAGATGCATTCAAAGAAATAGCTGAGAAATGATCTAGAACAGACCGGGTAAAGAGTAAATGCAAATGATGGCCGTTATCATCGTGCAAGTGAAGTGAGGTGAAACTCTTGGCAGATCTTTCAATGTCGAAGCGCCATCTGGAGCCAATTCACAGTAATCCTGGATTAAGGATTCCATGACATTCAACACAACATCAGAATTACAACCTTGTGACTAAAACAAAATAAAAAACTGACTTCAGTTATAACAATAGGCAACGACAATTACGGCACCAGTATCAGAAAAAGAAGTGAGGCTAATAAATTCAAATAAAAAAGTGTCAGAAATATATTTAGATAGCGACAACTTAAAATCTAGGAAATGAAATTCTTAACCTGCATCCAAACAGCAGCCGAATTCAAGAGATTAGAGTTCTGAACGCCTACAGCCATGGAGACAACTTTAGTCAGAACAGAGACCTTCTGTTCACTGTCACAGCAACGAGAAAACACTGCCTTGAAAAGAGAATGCCGTGTCGCTTCATCCTTGTGTTGAGCAAAGAACTGAAGGATGACGTCTCCCAACTGAAGTTCTTGCAAAGAATTAAGTTTCTTTAAGATAAAAAGACAAAGTGTCAAATCAACTTCAGATTTCATTAGCAACTTTAAAAACAAGAAACAGTAACAACCACAGCAATATGGTAATATTACAACAACGGCAAAAAAAACAACAGTCATCTTAATGTTGAAGAATAAAAGAACTGAAATTCACCGTCAAATGAAAACAGAAATTGATGAAAGGCAAGCAACTCACTCTGTGTTGTCGCAGTTTGACTGAAGTTAATCCAAAGATGAATTCAGAGACGACTTGTTCGACCACATCTTCGTTTGCAGCACCAAGCCCTGGAATTCCCTGATTTCCCTGCACCAGCAAATTAGCGAGTTGATCGAGAGCCAGCTTAGCACATTCAGGAAAATCATAACGCCGTAGACTCTGCACTCGATCCATTAAAAGTAGTCACTGACAACAGCACCTGGATGATTCCGCTGTAAAGAAATGTAAAAAATAGAAATTACTCCTTTTACTGTAAAATTTTTTCCAAGTAGTGCCAAACTAAAATGCTATTTCACTAGAAACATGTCTATGAGCCTGGACAGTGAGCAAGGACCCCCGTAATCGGGAGCAGTCGTGACTCCAGTCAAATAACAGGAAGTACATTAGATGTGTGTATATAGCCAAACTATCGGAGTCATCACCACACATCAGGATAAATTAAAGATATAGTGAACAGCTTTTTATAGCGCCCAACTGCTGGAGTCAAAACCATACAGTAGCTGGAAACTCACATGTAACTGAGACAATAAGGCACGAATATATAGCGCCCAACTCAAGGAGTCATCATCATACAGTGCCATAAATCCTAGGGTGTCTATCGAGGTCTCTATGCAGCTGTTTTTGGAACTTCTTCTCATATTTACGGACTACTTTCGGTTTACTTCCTGTTACGACTGGAGTCACGACCGCTCATGATTACCAGGACCCGCTATACGATGATCAAACAAGCTGGGCTTTCCTACTTTGTACCTTCTTACTTTGTACCTAAATATAAATGAATGTATACCTTTATGTAATGTTTAAATGTTATATCTGTGTTATGTGTGAAAAATAAAATCTCAATCTCTCAAGCACAGATTAAATGAATTCAAATTCAATTCAATCGCTTAAAACAATAACAATCAACATATAAGCGCTAAATGAGAGGGGGACAGCAGCGCTACATAAAGCGCCTAGGGCTAATATGCAGCGTAGACATTCACGCTCTACGAATAATCATTTATTTAATATCTGTCCCTAAATACAAACGCTCATGCAGCTGATTTTCTGCCATGAGCAGGTTCAAGGAAATACAAACATACCTAAGCAACACTCTACAAAAACAACTCTGGATTCAAAATACAGCAACATAAATTACACAAACCACAGATAAGCATTTACAAAGAGATAACATTTCACAGAGAGATAAAAGTTAGCAGTGTGAATGTGTGCTATAAAAGTAAAAATTGGTGCAGACTCCCTGGCTTTGCCAACGACTATCTTTTTGGGGAATTCATAAACCTGACAGACTAAGAATAGTACCTCAACAAATTAGAAACATTGAGCACAATTGTGAATTGAAAACTCATCTTTTTTACAAGGCTTGCCCTCCAGAAAATGTCAGTTGGCTCTCCGACCGAATAACCAGGATTTGACGTGGTTCTTGATTGGCTTTGATTTGGTGTACCGTCTGTTGATGCTTCTGCGCATTTTAGACTGGCGCTATAGAAGTTTAAGATTACATAATTACATTAGATTGTTTTGAGTACCGATACCTGTGGTTTCTTGACAAGTACACACCTTTGCGCACTCCTATTCCAGATATTTGTAATCTTCGGAATTGTAACAAGAAGATCTGAAGCGATCATTATTTTGATCTGTTTTAAAATAAAAATTCGTTTAATCTGTAAATAATCGGCGTGAAGTGTTGATCCGTCGGTGACCATGGAGTCGATCGTTGCGAGCGTCGATCACATAACTTTTAACATTGAACGCGCTTTGGCGACGCAGCAGGGTTGCCTGTCCCTTCCATTTCAGGGCATGGACAGTGAGTACTCATGTGGTGCCTAATATCTTTCCTATCCGATGGGATCAGTTATTTAACGTGACTTACTTTCATTGCGATCAACTTCTGTTGGCAATTTATAATGAATCATCAACCCATGGCACAATATATTCACGCTTCATAGAAACAAGTTCAGTCTAGAAATCGAAACAGCAGCTGGATTACAGACTACATTGGCCATTGGATAGGGTAAACAAATGGTTGTCAAGTCTAGACTGATAGTTAGCTGTGCTAGAAGCTGGGATTTACGATCTTCAGAGCCTGAGGTGGACATTGAGAAGGAACGAATGCTATGGACTGTTTGAGTGCAAGGAAGTGTAAAACTATTTCAGTGCATAACTGATACCATGTGTGTATATGCTTTGTTGCCCTTGTCATTGCTTACTCTTTAATGGGTTTAGTTTTTCTACTCACACCTACAAGCAGTCTACATGCATTTTCTTTTTTCAGTGTACCGGCGTTGATCATTATTAAAAATATTTTATTGAATAAAAGTGGATGTGTTGAGGTCAGAATTTTTCATTCGGATAATTCTGATTTTAGAGTCAGGTTCGGCGATATGCACCTATTTCTTGTCCGGCACCTGCAGCAAAGGTGTTTCCTGTCCATTTCGACATGTGCGAGGAGAACGCCTTGTCGTCTGCAAGCATTGGCTGCGAGGTCTTTGCAAGAAAGGCGACAACTGTGAATTCCTGCACGAGTACGACATGACAAAAATGCCTGAATGCTACTTCTATTCACGATTTGGTAGATCAGCCAAACATATTTAATTGGACACAGCTATTACACGGCCATTGTTCTAAATTGCTTTCATAACATCCCAGTCTAGCCGTGCACTCATTATTGCTTTTATTCAGTTTAAGATTTGCTCTTATTTACTTTTTTTGCATAACTTGATTTATATATTCTTATTTTTGTGTTTGAAATTGTTTTTTGTTTGCATTTTTGAGTAATAATTTTTATTTGATACCTGTATTTATTAATGCATTAAGGCAGTATACAGCAAATAAATATAAAGCATCAAACATATAGATTTATATTATATTAAGTATATAAATGGGTAGTAATTTATCATGGGTGTGCCATATGATGTGACTGTGGCTTTGCTCTGTTTTTTTCAGGTGAATGTGGAAATAAAGAGTGTCCATTTCTTCACATTGATCCAGAGCAGAAGATGAAGATCTGCGCCTGGTATGACAGAGGCTTTTGTCGTCATGGTATGTTGAATTTCTAGCTCTGCATGTTCAATAACTTCACTTTATATTTTGCTGAATTGTTTGTGAGACCAAAATCCTCCATCATGATTTCATTTTCATTTTTTAGAAAGAGATTTCCAGGCTCAAGGATTCTTTCTATTAATCCTCATTGCTCTATTTTCATGACTTTAGTTTGACGAGATACAGTATATCCTTGTCTGAAGAAGATTGTGGTGATTATATTTGCTATTTGACCAGATGAGTATTGTGATAGTTTAATCTATTTTTGTCTGGCGTTTTATCTGTGTTGCATGTTTGCAGGTGCCAACTGCAAAAATCGCCACGTTAGGCGAATCATGTGTCTTAACTACATCTGTGGCTTTTGTCTTGACGGTCCAAATTGCAAATATGTGCAGTTAGTGTGAAACCACTTTAACTTATAAGCATCTCATTTCAGATTTAATTTTGACCAAATAACTTTATTTATAAAATGCTATTTATTTTCTTATTTGATTTTGGTGTAGCAGCATGAAATGTCATAAGCAGACAGAGTGAGAGGATGATTACCATTAGGATAGCTGAATACTAGCATGAGAGATTCTGTGAAACATGTCTATCACTATAAATATTATGATACAAGAGATTGTGACACGTTCCATAATCTGTAGCCATTTAAACTATAGCCGACAAACATCATTTCAGTAAAACAGCGGGGTATCTGAAGTGTTGTGTTTTGCACCAACTCAGTAGAAGTTCTGTTGTTGCCAAATGCTATTGTAGCATATTTATCAGAATCTGATGATGACTGTTGGCCAAAGTCAGTGACGAGGCATACTTCTGAGAGGTCTCTGTTGAGAACAGCGTCAAGTTAGGCTATACTCAGTTCAGTATAGAACTCGAAGACTTTTATTTCAAAATGTTTTCTGCCATTTGCAGCCCAAGGTTTGATTTACCAATCGAGGCACAAAATTCTCAGTCGAAAAAATCCAGTTTCATCTGTCACTTCTGCAACGAAATTGGACACAAAGCGGTCGCTTGCCCTCAGTTGATGCCATCGCTTAAGAGAGAACAGACAAACAGTCATGATACGATTCCATATCGACCACCAAACTCCAACATAAAACACGACCTACGACCTCTTGAGCAAGTTACTTGTTTCAAGGTAAGCAGCTTGGATTTAAAATCTAACATATCAGTTTTTCTATCTTTTCCTTCATTGAAGTTGCTTATTATCTGTTTAATATTTTTATTCAATATCCACTTATTATTATTTTTTGGTATTACTTTATTATCCTATTCTAATGGACTTCAGAGCTCATTTTTAACTAGTTGCAATGAGACTTCTGTGGCAAATGATGTAGAGCATCCAAAATACTATTTAGTTTTAGAATTTTTGTAAAGGTGTTCAAAACAATCTTTGCCCAAATCGAATTTAATCGGTAAGTTTATAAAGCATTACCGGTACAACTATTCTGAATTTTGTATTTGAAAGTCACTCAAAGCATTGTCAATTGGCAGTATTTGCTGATTTGTATCTAAACATACCTGAAACTAGGATTAAAGTTGGTTAGAGCATTTTATGTTTCAGGCTCGAAATTCTATAACTCTCTTTCTCCATCTTTAATGAACTAAATACATGCAAGTCTGGACTTAAAACAAATCTGTTCGGTTGTCTCTTCATTTCATCTATCAAATGTCATGTTTATTTCCCACTTTGACTGACTTCTAGAATAAATTGATCTGATCCTTTGCTTGTTTATGTGGAGCAATACTGAATCATTGACTGATGCCCTCATTAGAATTGATGCCATAAGAGGCATGGTTATTATTTGATCAGTATTTTTATTTTGTAGTGTGGTGAAAAAGGACATTATGCGAACAAGTGTCCAAAAGGTCATCTTGCGTTTCTCAGTCATTCTGCTCCTCATTTTAATTCACTTACACAGACTTAGATTTTGACACTTGACTTGATACATACAAGAAGAATTCAGGCTGTTGAGTGAGGAACAAGAACGAGTCTTGTAGGAATCAAGTGTCGGAGAGTTTGATGGCGGTTCATTTGATCAGTTTGATCAGAACGGAATGGATGAACAGATGTGCTTATTGAAATCACTGGTTGGCATAATGTTGGTTTTTGATTGTGCGGTCATTAGAAAATGTCACAGATAATAGGTTATTATAAATGAATTTTGCAGAAACAAATTGGTTGACTGCTTGCAAGATATCTTATATTGTAATATGAATAGTCCTTGCTATCTGAATGATTTGGATCAATTAATTTATGTAAATTCTGTTGAACAGTTTGAATAAAACATAAACAACAGCAATGTTAGCTATATTGTGTTAATGTGTGTCCGCTTAGATTTGTAAGGCAAACAGAGTGAATGTCAATCTTTAACAGTGGTAAAAGTTTACACTAATGTTGAATTTATAAGCATTTAAAACAAGGTGTCTGTAGACAGACATTAGCAAGACTGTTTATAGGTGGGAGTCAAAACAGCTGTGTAGTAATGCAGGACTGTTGATTTCATTCATTCAAGGACATTCAACTCCAAATAACTGAGCTTCTTCTGTGGGGAGGACAGATTTCATTTTGGTTCCTGTGTGAATTTCATGAAATTCTATTTCTATGCTGACCATATTCTGTGCTTCATGGTTTAATTTTGTGATCTATGCTGCTTAACTCTTCATATAAAGATACCACAGAATTTAGAATATTTCTTGTACACTGTAGGTTGAATTTGTATTCTGCTATGGTAGTAACAATCAGGCCCACATAAAGCCACATTGCTCATACTGTCTTGAGCAAGGCTGGCATTAAGTGGAATAAATACAGTACTGAGCAGAATCACAAATCGTGACATAAAGAGCTTTAACTGGATTTGACTGCACAACCTTTGCTGAATAAGGGACCATCCATATAGTACATATGCAAAGTCATATTTTCAACCCCCCTCTTGTTGCACACCATACATTTTGGTTAACCCCCCATATGCATATGTACAAATTAGCAACCCCTGCATGGTGAAAATTAATTTTTGGCCATAGCCAAAAAGCATTTGCTTACTATTAAATTAAAGGTTTTTAATATTTAAATAACCGTGGGAACAATAATCAGGACCCTTTGTCTGACCGTGAGAAAGTAATTTTGCTCAAATCAAATGTTTGTGTGAATATACCAGCCTTCTATCTATTTATAAATTTGAATGTGCGTACATACAAATTCAGTCGTGACCCCCGTACGCAAAATCGCCTAAATCTCAAACCCCATCCCCTCAATGTGTACGTACTATATGGACGGCCCCTAAATAGCAGACTATTCTTATTATGCTGCTGATTTTGTGGAGCTTTGTATTTCAAAATTCAAGATCTCTTAGGACTTAACTGGGGCCTAACATTTGACGATTTCTTTTGCCTTAAGAATTAGAAACTGCTAACATTTTCTTCTGACTAATCCCTTACATTTTAAATTCTGGCTTTGATTCTTCGTAGACATGTGTAAATTTTATATCAATGCTCAGTAAAGAAAAGACATGCAAAATCAAGTCAAAATCATGTTTATATTTAACCTGCACTATATTTATATCTATTCAGAAAGTCAAAATCTAGTTCAGTAGCTGTCTTCTGCATTCTGCCCTTGAGATCATCTTTGTTCTTGGCTGATTAACAAGGTGACCTGCCATAAAAAGTTTTAAAACAGTATTAAAACATAACTTAAAACTTTCATTCTGTCTTATCTGGCCCATGCACATATTTCAAGCAAAGTCTACAAATTTACCAATACACAATTATTTAGGCAATAATTTTGTCAAAACTTTACATAATAGGAGTAAAATTCCTTTTGGCTGACGTAGTGAGATAAATGACAAACCTCAGCCGAAGGCATTCTTAATCCTTCAGCAACTGATGGCGAACAAGAATAAACGGAGCAGTCAGACCGGAACCAAAGTACACGATGAACAAAGCAAGCAACTTATGACGATTGTTGATATCAAACGGTAAGTTCTAGAACAAAAAAAGCTTTACTCAATCTATAACATACATTTCACTTGATAAAAGCAACAGCAGATATTTCACTTTTATTAAAAATCTGTTATGTACTATTGCAAATTGCAACTGAAGGTTTCTACTCCATGTTACACTGTTAACAAAACTCACATCAACATAATGTAATCAAGTGGCAATGCTTAAACCTTTTTGATGTCACTCGTCTACATCCACTGAACCAATCGTCTCAAAGTTTGCAACCTTGCTTTTTCATTATGATATCCAGCACCAGAACTTTGGAACTCAATTCCAGCATCCCTCCACTATCTATACCACGGTCAAAAAACAAATTCTCAACCACAAATTCCTTCACTTCTTCCAACAACTCAAGATTTTCTACCTAAACTTCAAGCATTTCTCCGAAAAAAACATTTCCTCCATAGTCGTAACGTCCCAATCATGACCTTTTGTATCAAATGACCTTCTCACCGACTCCAACCTTTTGTCTATCTATAGCCATTTAAAATTATGACTAAGCACCTAAGAATAAGCAACTATGTTTGTACTTTCAAAAGCGCTATGTAAATTCATGATTTTAATTGCTTCTACAATCGCAAATTATTTAAAAGGTTTCGTCTACCAAAGCACTACATAAATAGTTAAAAGTTATATAGCGTCATAATTAAAACTAAGTTCAAAGCCAACGGCACCAACAAGTCACGGACAGCATTACTTATTAAAGGTTAATAGAGATTTTTCAAGACTAGGGATTGAGCGATAATGGACGGGATAACCTTCGGTTAACCGATTTCCTACTCTGGTCCTCCGTCTCTACTCACTGCTCCTGGGATTCCGTGCTGATCGATGTGCGACCGACGCACGGCCGACGTCGTAAAGCCTCTGGCGATCAATCGACTGAAATTCATCTTCAAAACGAAAACTCAACTGGAAATCTCTGAACGCTCTCAACGCCCTCGAGTATCTCCTCCGACGGACAGACACAGACTACGCAAATTCCAAAGAGCCAATAACATTTGATCTGTATGACGCTAATTATCCTCCGCTAGATGTCACTGGCGCACGCGCATTTCTCAGTGCCTGGATTTCCTTAAACTCATTTCAGCTGCAGTAGATTTTGTCCTAAGCCTGTGTTAGTTTATGTATTTATTTTATTTATGTGAATATATATGACAATTTTAATTTGTACACTTTAAGTTTTTGCATTATAATAACTAATAATCGTCTGATTCCTCTCCACGCGTCAGCACCTCTTTGCAGGTCGGTCGGAAGTACAGTGTATGGGTCGCACTGAGCGGTGTAACAGCCTTTAATGTCGCAGAGCGGAGGATACGGATCAACGATGTCCAGATCGCACAGATTCTTTAGCGCCATCAGACGTGGTATGATCTAGACGATCAAGCCACCGACGGCAGAACGCAATACAGCACATTGACTGATGATTGACAGAATATGACGCTGTCAAGTATTGCTCTATAAATAAGCATTCATTTCAGCACTCATGTAATCGTAAGTGTAATCAACCTAATTACTATAGTACTTGTATTTTCCATAAACTATGGTTACGTACACTCTGGAATAACGCCTATTTGAATGGCAAAGGAAACGGATTGAACAAGGCAACAAGCTAATTTGTCGCCATATTTGCTAAGTTTTAGACAAAGGTTTTCACGATCAACATATAAAAATCCGTAAAACTTCTAGCACAAGTCTCGGCATCTATTAAAAAATGACATAATTGACATTTTAACCAGACTATGTGAGACACTTCAGTTAGGAGTTCCGCAGTGATGTGATCAGGTTCAGCCTTAACAAGATGGCTGAAATCTTGCTTCGTCGAGTGCGCCACAGACTCGTTCTAGTGATAATTGCATTCCATTGTGTAAACGACAAGTTGTTGACAGTGACTCTTATTCCATAATTTTATTGAAATTAATTATAAATTTCGCGTGTTGAAGTCAATAAATTTGTTTTATCTAAGACAGGTCGTTCAACGATCAGAGTATTTCGTTTTTATTTAAGGTCTATTTTTCCAAGAACTGAAGAGAATCAATCAATCAATCTGCACACAATACTGTTTACTAATTTATTGCTTCTGTTTTGACTGAATTTCCAATGAAATGCATTGAACACAGCTATGCATTCTCTATTCTGTTTTTTTCTGTATGGCGCTACCGAAGTTAGAGTGTTAACCCAAGGCCGGGAAGACAGCTCTAGTGACAGAAAATTCCTATAGCTTCCTTATATCAGAAATTACCGTGCATCCATATTGATTATAGGGTCTTGACATCAATATTGTTGTTTGCAGTTCAACGATTGTGTTCGGTATTTTAATCTTTAAGTGTGGATAAATATCCACATATAAATATGGGCTGTCAGTATCCTAATATTAGATCTGTTTTATATGTCATTTGTTTATCTGCTGCAGACTCATTTATGGTACTGTTTCGAAAGTGCTCTGCGAATTCATGAGATTTTATTTACTTATTACTTGATTGTAATTGATTACTTGATTGTCTTTGCTCAGTTTCCCACTCAGCGGCTGAACTTTTTGCAAGACTGTAGGATAGAACCTCAGTGATTGGTTTTAGGCAAACCTACACTCATGTGCTCTCCAGACCCATTCTCAGTTCATTTGCCTGCTCACAGTTGCACTGTTGCCATATTTAACTGGCCACGTCCGATATTGGAATTACACTGAGCACTATCTCAGGTCACCTGTATTGTCACTACACAGCTCAAGACATGCTCTATGTCTCGCGGGCACTCATTTCTCCTTTCCAGAAAAAGAGGTTTTGCAGTAACTGATGCCATCATCTGGAATGCAATCTACCTGTGCTCACCTGTGTTATCTTATAATGATTGAGCTCATGGCATTATTTCAAAAGACTTAATTTTTTTTCTTTATCTCTGTTCATAGTATTCCTAGTTTAAATTTGGCTGACTAATTAATCATCAACAGGACTTCCTACCTACATGAATGTTCTATTCCATTGCGTAGTTTGTGATCGGGAACTTTTTCGTATGTTTTGTTGTAGGATGGATGAGACTCGTGGTTTTGAAAGAAGTTGCTTGGAGTTGGCGCAGGAGGGAGAGCGTTTGTGTAAAACGGGTGAATGTGAGGCAGGCGTCGACCATTTTAGAATGGCTCTTCAAGCAGGGACCGATGATTTGATTCTGTTGAGCGCCATCTACAGCCAAATGGGAAATGCTCACTTCTACCTTCAGCAGTATGACAAAGCCCTAGAATATCACAGATTCGACTTACAGCTATCAAGGCAAGTTGTGAGGCTATTTGTTTGAAATTTAGAGATTAACTAAAATTGATTTTATAATTGGCACTTAAACTGTCAAGAGTCATTATTCATATTATGTCATTGATAAATGTCAATTTTCACTATTTCAGTACAATGCTTGCTTTCTATAACTTCTTATCCTGTGTATGACTTATACATTCACTTGTATGTTGTGCATAGGAATACATTCTATAGCTGAAACTACAGTAGGAGCCGAAATTGTATATTTTAATGTTACCGATTTAACATTTGTTTTGGTAATTATGTTATTTTCTTCTAATGTGTTGTGATGTTATGTTTTTTCTGTAAATTCTAAATTTCCTGTGTGAGTGAAGCAGAGAAATCTAAACATCTGATGTGAATCTTAATTCAGTGTAGTTGTAGTGTTGTCGATTGTCTTTGTTTACTAATTCAGTCATTGTTTGTAGTCGTCTGAGCTACAAGATCGGTGAAGCAAAAGCGTACGGTAACATCAGCAACACACTTAAGATCATCGGCCGCTTTGATGAGGCTGTTTCCTGTTGCAGACGTCATCTTAGCATCTCACAGGATATCAAGGACAGAGTTTGTAGTCAATGCATTGCCGAGTCAAAGAATGCATTTTGATTTCTTATATATTGGTTTTAAGCTTAAAATAGGAACCTTAGGTGCTTTTTATAATGGTGTCATTTTAATGGATGTTATTCTTTTGTATTGGGTTTTTTATTTGATTCTTCATTTCAGGCCTGAATTACTTGAGCTGTTTTCCTTTTGAAATCTCCATTTCAGTTAACCCTTTTACCGTTCATTTATTTGTAAAATAATGTAACATGGATTAATACTCTAGGGGCAAATGGGAAAAGGGTTAATTGGTTTATTTTCTGTTTTATAGATTGGAGAAGCACGGGCTCTTTACAATCTGGGAAACATTTATTTTGCAGAAGCAAAGAAATTTATTTCTAAAGGCAGAGCCGAGTCTGAGTCTTTGTCGAAGGATGCCAAGGACGCCCTTGGCCAAGCAGTCAACCATTACAGGTGAGACAGGTTGTCCCTCTTAATGCACCTGGATTTACAGAGTAAGAACACCTAACTGAAAGAGTTGATTCTTGAGGTCGGTTATGGAGGAGGAAGTGTCAGATGGTAGACACGATGCTGACCATGACTTTGAGAGAAGTAGAAAGATCACTTTAAAGAAAGGTTTTAATTTTTGTTGTCAATTCCAAGCATATTTTGATGTCTGTGTGAATGATTGAAGGTTGAGTGATCTCTATTTTATTTTCGCTCAATATATTGTGATATTTTCACTTTTTATTCCTTGTCTCAGTGAATTATTTTGTTTTTGTAGAGCCAATTTGAAAATTGTGACCGATCTCAAAGACAGGGCTGCAGTTGGCAGGACCTGTGGCAACCTGGGCAGCTCTTACCATCTGCTCGGTGATTTTGCAACGGCTGTAGAGTTTCACTTGCAGGTTATTATTGTGATTTTCTGCATTGCACCTTCCTTATTAGTATGATATTTTAAGAGAATATTTTTGGCACAGTTGTTTCTACTGAAGACATTTCATCAACTTTGTGAATTCTGATTCTCTAAATCCAGTCTTCAAAAAATTATTCTTCATTTTAGCAATCCATGCTTTGCTTTTTAGGATGTTATGATAAATATATAATGATGGTGATGGTGATGATGATGATGAGTTCTCTACCCTAAGTGCTTTTTATGCCATCCAGAAGTAAGGTAAGTGAGGTGGTTCCCCTTTGTCTTCCTCACAGGAGGAGCAACTTGTCCAGGGTCACTACGCCGTGGCCAGGGGGTCAGATATGAACTCCAATTGCACCGCAGGAATGTTCAATGTGTCTGTGTGTCTACTGGTAATCAACAGCAACATACACTGGTCATTTAGCAGGACAGCATGAAGTCGATATTTGAGAATTAACTATTATGAAATAGACGTGTATTTCGTCTGTCTTGTGTTGCAGAGACTGGGCATTGCAAAGGAGTTTGGTGACAAAGTTTCAGAAAGGAGATCATATTCTAATCTTGCAAATGCCTCGGTGTTAAATGGCGAATACAAAATGGCAGCCGATTACTACAAGTTAGATTCAGTTTTGCGTCTGGTACAATGTTAAGATTGTCTGTTAGAATAGTCAGATCTAATTAATTTATGAAACGTTACTTAGTCCTTCGTATGGTTAAGATTAAATTAATTATCTTTTCTATGATTGTAAATTTAGAACAAATAATTTTTAAACATTTTATTTCTATTCAGAATGGCGCTCGATTGTGCGAGTCAGCTCGGTGAGAGGTCACTGGAAGGTCATCTTTGCTATTCCCTTGGTAACGTTCATTCATTGCTTGGCGACCTTCCAAAGGCAGTCGAGTACTTCCTCCGGCATCTGACTGTTGCCGAGGAGTTTGGTGATGCAGATGAGCTGAACAATGTGTACTGGAGCCTTGGAAATGCCTTTAGTCAAATGGGAGAGATGAGGAAGGCGTTGGAATATGCTAAGCTTCATCTTAATGTATCATCAAAGGTCAGGGGGCTGCTGTGTTTAATTGGACCATCAGAAATCAGAACGTAATGTATTTCTTATTTCATGAATTGGTGTTTGCAGAATTTCCTCTTAGTTGCTTGATTAGCACCTTCCGCATTTTCGTGCAATTCGCTTATGTGAGCATAGTTATTAATATTCATTTATTTGTGAATATATTATGTAAATTTTCAGTTGGGAAATGTGAAAAGTCACCAGATGGCTCTTGAGAAATTGAATCAGTTCAGCACTGAGCTTGACTTAAAGGAGGAGCCTCTGATTCGGAAAAGGTTGATGAACTTTTGTATGATGAATGCTTACTTTGTAATTTCCCCAAACATTGCTGCCAAATAACGTAACAGAATAGCAATTTTTTGTTTAGTAACTCACTTAGACTATTGCAAGATAGTTTCATAGTTTTGATCATTATGTTGGGGCGTTGCAAAATAGTTACACTTTAATATTAGTTCTTCTTGTGTAAATCAGATGTATTAGTAATAAGTTAATTTTTGTCTTTAATTGCAATTTTTATAGTTCTTTCTCTGATGGTGAAAAGTTCATTGAAGATGATCAAACAGATGTTGGATACACACGAAGATACCGGTCTCAGAGGAATGGCAATCACATTGACAGGCCAGTCAATGGTCATGCCAGCAAATCAGTGTCAGCCAAAAAGCCAGCCGTGAGTGTCGTCAGTCGCTTGACTGTCTGCTTTCTTTTCGAATTATTGTAGTCTATTTGTTCAGATATATTTATGATGGTGTTTGGAAATTGATTGAGTATTAATTAACTTTCATTCGTCTTTTTGGTTTTGGCTTGTTGTATTTTGAAATCTTATCACCATTTATGTTGGCTTTAGATGGCGTCTCCATTTGCTGACAATGACCAGGAGCAGTTTCTTGATTGGTTGGGTGAATTTCAGTCGCGACGTATGAATGACCAGAGGTGTTCTTACCGTCCGTCGTCAGCTGCCACTTCTTGTCTTGTTCAGAATGACCACGACTCAAGTGCAGTCTTCAACAACAGTAGTTATCCATTCATCCTTCTGCATTCAACTTTGACTGTGTTCTCGTGTAAAAACTATTTGCAAAGTAGAGCTATTTTGGTTTAGTAAAAAATTATTTGAAGCGTTTTATTTTGCACGGAAGCTTTGGGCAAGCAGCATTTAAATTGCGAAATGTCATGTGAGCGTTTCAAATTCTTGAATTTAAGATATTTGATTGTAAATGATTTTCAAAGGTCTTGTTGGTTTGGGTCCTTATCACGATGGGAACAGCTCGTATGAGAAGGGCTCTGTGTCATGTAGAAGTAACGACACGGAAAGTGACCGCCAGAGATCCCTACCTGATGAAGGACTCCTGAATCTACTGATTAACTTTCAGGTCTGCAGTAATTGAAATGTCAAAAGGGTTATGGGATATATATATATATATATATATATATATATATATATATATATATATATATATATATATATATACACACACATATACATATATATACATATGTATATGCATACACGTTCGTGTGTGTATTTATTATATATAATCTTAATTAACTTTTGGGTAATTGTGATTATACAGCTATCAATCAATATAAGAGTGGAAGACTTAAAAATGTGTTTAATTTCTATGTTTAAACAATGCTTTTGTTTTATTGCAGAGCAATCGCTATGACGACCAGCGAAGTACGATGCCTTCCTCCGGTTTAACCAGAGATCCTCACGAAGACCGGCAAAGTGCTGCCGCTGTCTCTTCGGTGCGATTTGGTCGAGAGAACAGCGCAGCGTCGTCCCTTTCATCTCCTGATTCCACAACCGAAGGTGACAATCCATTGCGATCGATATTTTCTGGAGTTTCGAAATTAACAGGTAGAAAGCAGCTGTCTAACAAACGGAAGTAGAGTGAATTTGAATGGATTATATTGTTGATCTGTCATATTCTTTTTCAGTTTCTAAGTGGAACACTTAAACTGTCGTAATTTTTCCAGAGGTTGTGATTTTATGAGAACAGCATTAAGATGCATTGCGACCATAGATAAACTGAATTTTGCAGCTGTGCTGCTATGTATCTATGATTTGTATTTTTGTGCATGCTGAATGTTCAATTTGTACCGTGGTTGATAAACTTTTACAACCAATTTATAATTTGTTTTTTTTATTTGCCTGTAATACCTCAGTGATTCACGAATCAAATGCATTCGAAATGTTGTTGATAATTTTGCACGTGGGACATTTAGCGTCACCGAATTGAGCTGATTTTGACAATAGTCACGGCTGAAAGAATATTCTGTTATCTTCTGCAGCTAGAGAAGTGCTACTGACAGCAGTTTCATATTTTCATTGTTATTTAATCGACATTCATGGTAAAAAGTGGATTGGTCATTTTGTTGAATTGAAGGCAATGTTCATCTGTATATGATGTCGGATCAGTGGTAACTTTCATGATTTCTTGAATTTGATGAAGGTGTTTTTATATTGATCGAATTTGCGTTTATGTGTCTTTTTTGCCTCTGAAAATTTTATAAATTTTCTTCTTTGTCGTTAATTTCACCATAATTTTAGGTTTCTCTGATATTCTATTTTTGAAAAATCAATGTATAAATGCACAAAATAATTAGTATTTTTGTCATGTTTTAAACAGACGTCTATGACTTGTTCCTAGGTTTATAGATGTTGGATTCAGTTAGCTTTATATTGTTCGGTTGTTAGCCTGTCTTCCAACTTTTCTTATGCTTTTTATCACGCAGCCTTGTGATTGTCAATATGTTTTGTGGTTTCTCTTCAATATGTTTCAATGATCTGATTAGTTTGATATAGAAAAAGGCCCTTTTGTGTTTCCATTTTGGAGTTTAATGTGAATTATAGTCTACACTTTTGAAAATTGCTCATTTAGATATACATAAGTGACAAGTCTTGCTTCTTGTGTTTATCTTTTGTCATGTTGGTTATCTAACCTGTGGTTGAATGCTCGTCAACACAACACAATAAAGTTTGGTGCAAATGTAAGATGTAATGTTTCCTTGCTCTTGTAGGGTTTCAAATGAATTTATGGTTTAATTAGATGAAATTTTGGACTGTGTTTTAATCAATTAGAATTAAAGAACATCACCATGATGGATGATGGCAGACATTTGGCAATGTCAAATGCCATGCAGACTGCCTTAGGTCTTTTTCTCTACCAGCATTTAATGGAGGAATGGGTATTTTTGTAAGGCTTGAGTTTCTTTGAAGTTGAGCTAAGGCTTGAAGAGTTGAGGTCTGAATTAGAGGGTCAATCAATCAGTCGTGAGATTTCTTTAGCGCAATTGTATTATTGCATCTGCATCAGTCAATGGTCCTTTCGATGTGACTCCCTGCTCACAAAGCTGTACATATACAACTTTGCCTGCTCATAGCCAATAATTAATTATTGTCCGTGGTAATTCATAGTTGCAAATACAGAGGCCAGTTACTAAGTGGATGTTTTTCAAAAGGAGAAAAAATCTCGTGAAAGGCTTTGTGATAGGAAATCAGATTTGTTTGGTGGAGACTGGAATTTGAAGATGAGAGCAGTTTGGTCTTCGTATCTTTACAGACCGGCGAGACCGCATTGAAGACGTGTGTTTCGCAAGAGCCAATCATAGATATGTGCATCATACGCAACGCCCACTGGAGCGGCTTAATTGCGGCATAGATTCTATGCTGTCTGCCTTTGTTGAAATCTAAGCGCATAGATGTCAACAGTCGGAACAGTTATTGCTCCAAGGTCGAGAGACGCGACTGAAGGCGGTTGGCGACGGCGGTGCTGATGATGGCATCTGGACACGTGGAGCGACAAGAGTCCCTGACCAAGGATCAGGTCGACGACCTGGAAGAAGTCTTTAAAAAGGTTGTTACAAAGTTCTTTTAAAAATCAATCCTAAGTTAGATTTAATTTTTAAAAACAGTAGGGGTGTCGACCGTGTCGGGCTTCTTCCATACCACAATTTGCAACCGCCAGTTGGGGTTGGCCTTGACTAGTGGGGGGGGGCGTAACTAGTAGGGGGTAAGTACCGTTACGGTAAGACCTTGTGAATTTCTTTGGCGCTTTTCGGTAGTACCGCAATTGCTGCTTATCCTTAGGCTCTATATTCCTAGGCGAGGTAAATATGAAGCTCTTTGGGACTTTCAAGTATTTAATCGATCTTACAGTTTGACGATGAAAATGCTAGAAATCGAAGGTAAATAAGCCTTCATTTCACGGGCCTCGTGTAAATCGTGTTGTATATTGTGCGCATCCACTTTGATCCCTAGGCCTCAAGTTGTCGGGTAGGTCAAAGAAACGCCTTCTTTTTTAATGCTCGAGTGTGTTTAAGTGGAGACTATTAAAAGGCTCTTGAGATCGGGATAACGATACAAATGTAGGATGATTTTAAAATGACTGCTCTGTTAGGGGGACTCTGAAAACACACAGTTGCTTATAAGCTTAACAGATTAATGATTAATCTAAGTAATGATAGTAATCTTTGAAATTGTTGCCCGCTTTGACGTCTCGTTAGAATGACTCATTGTCTGTTCTTGTTGCTGGCTTAGCATTGCATTAAAGTCATACAATATTGAGCAGCATCGTGACAAAAAAATGTAGAATGTCAATGTCTTAACAAGTCCTTTTAAAATTGCAAGTGAAGCCCTTCTCTCTCTCTCTCTGAGACACTGTGATGTATTTTTAAATGAAGTTACCAATTAATTTGCTAACTTTGCTGAGCTGTTTTGTATTTCTGAATGATCTTTAAGTGATTTGTGCCATCTTGAAGTGCAGTGTGTTTAATTTAGTTAGTTCTGGCTTTATGCCTTTGTCTGTCAAGCATGCAAAATCTGTGCACAAAATATGCTTCAGCTGCAAAAAGGCCGATAGACAATGACGTCAAATGCACAAAGGGAATTTGCTTCAATGGCTATCATTGCAATTTTTCAATAGATTATTATCTCTATTAAGTGTTCTGCTTTAACACAGCACATTTCAATGGTCAGTCACACCATATCACTGTCACATATGTGCATTCATAATCAGTTATGAAGCAGACAATTATAAACTGCAGCTGATATTATGCTCAAAGCATTTCAAGTGTCTCATATCCCAGTCAAATGGACTATTGTGAATAGTCCAGGGGCCAGTTTTGATTACAGGTCCTTGATATCCTTCACTTGTAAGCTATCAACTCAAAGCTATTCTATTCAAGAAATCCTATGACGAAAGCCTTACTACAGACCTGCATTCAACCCGCCGCAAATCTTGCTATCATCCACCATAAAATTCTTTGCTGTGACTGCCTACCTGGATCTACAACCTTGACCACGGTGACCACCACGGACTACGGATTATAGGCTATGGATTTACCCAGATTGAGTGCTCGTGAATAAGCTGGTGCATTGCGCCAAGCTTTTGGGCTGCGCTATAGAAATTTTGTCTTTACTTACTTATCAATCAACAATAATGATGCAAGCCATTCACTGCAACCTCTGATATTTATTCAAATTCATGAAGTCACTTTATGTCACGATCACCTGAAGTGCCATGTGTATTTTATAATTCTGCCAAAGAAATACTCAGATTAGATTGAATGATTCAATGAATTACCGGTAGCACAATTTAATTAAATTGTAAATCTATTAAATTATTACGGTACATAGCAGAGATTTTACATAATTAGACATTTTGTAATCGATCTGTAGATTGATGCTGATGGGTCTGGATACATTAGTGTTTCCGAGTTGGGAGACGCTTTGGCAATTGTCGGGTTAAAACTTCCAGCTTATGAGATTCGCGACTTCATTGCCAGGAGTGACACCAAGATCAAAGATGAAAAATTGGATTTTGAAGAGTTCTTAGGGGTAAAGTTTGTCACTTTTGGGCTTTCTGTCTTAAATTCATTCCAGTAGTTTTCAGTAACTGCTAGACTCTGCTGAATTTTATTTGCTGTTGAAGTGTTTTCACTGTTTTGTAAGGTGATTTAATTACTGAATTGGATTTATATTTTGTTGTCTTTAGCTGTGTGTCCTATTCAAGGATCGTTATGACTTCGGAGGTAAATTCAGGGATCAGATAGCCACTCGCAATGGACTCGACAACTACGGTGGCATGTCGGCGACATCAACCGAAGGCACAACACACTCCATTCGCAAGGAGGAGCAGGTCGCCTTTTCCAAGTGGATTAACAGGTACTTAGAATTGTTGAATAGTCAAAGATTATGGAACTATCGTACAAGTGAGAATACCGTCAAATAAGGATCCTTCCTATTGTAACTGATTTAGCTTTAAGATGTATGCTTGCTGTTGGCTTATCTACTGTGCTTTTGTTTTATAAACCACATTTTTGTTTCTGCAGAAATTTGTCCTCCGACTCTGACTGTGGGCATTATCTTCCACTGAATCCAGATTCAAGAGACCTTTACATCAAGTGTTATGATGGAATTCTACTTTGGTAACATTGTTTTCTAATTCTGATGCCGATTCATTATGTTTTTTTTTATAGAAAGATTGTGTACATATTTCTACCTTTAGCATTGAAGCAGTAGAATTTCTCTGCAGAAGATTTAATTATCAAAAGATGATATATTTCCCAGGACTTTTTGTCTATTTAACCTTTTTCGTATCTGTGCAAAATTACCAACAGATGACAGCGGGCAAGAGTCCTAGTCCTTACTACATTGATCTGTTGTTGTGGTTGTTGTTGTTGTTGTTGTTGTTGCTTAGTGTACTTATGTTGTTGTGACTAGTAAGATGATAAACCTCTCGCAACCGGGAACTATAGATGAGAGAACAATCAACAAGGGAAAGCTGAACATCTATCAGATCCATGAGAACCTTACTCTGGCGGTCACCTCTGCTCAGTCGATTGGATGCAACGTTGTCAACATCGGTCCAGACGACCTTCAGGCGGGAAAACCGCACCTGGTGCTCGGTCTTCTCTGGCAGATCATTCGAGTAGGTATTTAGCACAGCACGACAAGTCAACTGGGGCATCTCAGTCGATGTTGTGTTCGTTGCAATTTTAAGAGTAAAATTCCAAATGGGCTGCCAAATGTCCAGGGCTTATACAAGTACATGAGCTTTTGGTGTTATCTACTTTTCATTATGCACCAGTCATGAGAGCTGCTCATCTGTGCAATGAAATAATGCTAACAGTGCTGTTACTTTGACTGATAATATTGTGGTCGTAAGGACAATAATGATGAACTCTTAATCTCGTAAGATTGGTCTACTTTCGGACGTCAACCTTCACGAGCATCCAGGGCTGTTGCTTCTCTACAACGGGAATGAGAACGAGGAAATTGGGGACTTCATGAAGCTGTCACCAGAGGACATTCTCATCCGCTGGGTCAACCACCACCTCGCCCGCTCCAACTGCAGGCGACAGATATCCAACCTGATTTCGGACATCAGTGACTCAGTCGTCTACATCCACCTCATCCACCAGGTTTCACCGAGAGATGCTGGAGTGACTACAGCTGCGGAAAACGTCAGTGGGGGTCTTCAATCATGTGCCATTTCTCTACTGGCGTTTACAGTGTTAATGCATTCCACTATTCCATCTGATAATGATGATGACGACGACGACGACGATGACGATTACAATGGTGATAAATTGTTGTCCAAATAATTGCACTATACTCATCTTCAGTTATTATCTAGATTCAGTGATTTTAATCCAATTTTCTTTGCATGCTTTTTCTCTTGCATTGATAATTTGTACAAGTGTGTGTACTGTGTATGCATGTATAGATGTATGTGTTTCTTTTCTGGTTGAGAGTAGGAGCCTGACTTGCACTTGAGAGCAGAGCGTATGTTACAAGAGGCTGACAAGATCAACTGTCGAAGTTTCTTGTCGCCCAATGACGTCGTGCAGGGAAATTATAAACTGAATTTGGCGTTTGTGGCGAATCTTTTCAAGAGTCAACCAGGGCTGGACAACAACAACGACCTTGCCACCAATGACTTTGATCAGGAGGGCATCCTAGAGGAGACAAGGGAGGAAAAAAGTACCTCATTTGCTCACAAGTGCATTCAGACATATATCGACGCCTCCCATTGAGTCGTTTTGCTTCAACTTGGCTTAACGTCTCAAATGCTTGTATGCGACCTTTAGAATTTGACTATTATTTACAGTTAGCTAATAACATAGACATAATTATTAATAATAACGTGATTTCAAGTGGTTTAGGAGGCATTACATTACTTGCAGTGTATCGTAACTGGATGAACAGCATGGGCGTTAACCCTGCAGTCTACCACCTTTACAGTGACCTTATCGATGGTCTCGTCATTTTCCAATTGTATGACGTCATCCGGCCTGGTGTCGTGGATTGGAGTCACGTGATCAAGGAATTTCACCATAAGAGAATGATGATGGAGAAAATTGGTAGACTCAACTGTGCTTTGCTTACTTATTTTCAAAAATAGACTAACCATGATCTTAGTTGTTTTAACAAAGTTTGCTTGGGAGCATAAATTCATTTTGTTTTAAGAAAAATCAGTTTTAAAGTTTTGTGTAAATCGCACTTTAACGTCAGAAACAAATTGATTCATGCATAAGTCTTCTTCTTGTATCGCACATTTGCAGCTGATTACACAAAATGATTTAGGAAGAACTGCGCTCCTCTTTTGCCTTTGCAAACTGAGCATGCTTGGGTCGGTCATGCCATTCATTGATATGTAAAACAAAAATTGAGATTTTATTGTAACAAACTCACAATGTGATGCTTTTCGATTTAAAATTTCAGAAAATTGCAATTATGCTGTAAAACTTGGAAAGGCGTCAAGGTTTTCTCTGGTAGGTATCGACGGCAAAGACATCTACGACGGAAATACAACACTTACGCTGGGTCAGTATGAGCATACTTGCTTTTTTCAGAGATGACTTTCTGTATTTCCCTAGGTACTTATCGTGTACTTGTTTATATATTTTCTTTGGATGCCTACATATGATGATGTCTTTTCTGCAGCACTGGTGTGGCAGCTGATGCGAGCATATACGTTGAGCATTCTGTCGAAGCTGGCCACCCACGATGGCCGCATTGTTGCTGAAAAAGAAATCGCTGAATGGGCAAACGAAAAGGTTTGAGATGTCGAATTATGCGACCATTGACTCAGATGCACTGATAGCTTTTACCAGCCGCCCATTTATGTTATTTGCCTACAGGATTTTAGTCAATCGCACTCTGTAGTGAATTCATAGCCATTGATTACTACTCTATGCTAAAATGTTTCCCCCAAATTGTGACTCGGCTTCAAAACAACTTTAAACAAAAGTTTATGTCTATCATACTCTCAAATGTATTGCTTGCATCCTTTCTTGCTTACAACCTAAGCTCAGTATTATGTAACATAAAACTACTCTAATTAGTATTTGGTAAAAGCAGCCATTGGCATTTAATATCTGTCTCCATATGAAGTTTTCATTTGCAGTCCTTGTTTACTACCAGTGCTATAAGCTTAACTGTTGCTTTATTATCGCTTATTTTGACAAGCTCTTTCAACATGGCATTAATCAGGATCCCCTACACTGCATATTCGTGTTAGTTTGTAACGGAAATTGTTGTGTCCGGTTTCAGCTTAAGTCTTCAGGAAAGACAAGTAAGATCAATGGATTCAACGATCCATCAATTGCCAATTCAAAGGCAATCATTGATTTGGTCGATGCGTGTAGGCCGGGATGCGTTAATTATGATCTTGTGAAAGCCGGACATACGGATCAGGTAGGGGCCTTGATTTCATCTTAAAACTGTTGAAGAATTATTATTGTTAAGCAGAAGCTCTGTCTATATTCAATCATCCTTTTCTTTATCTTGGCATATGTCAAGCCACATATTATATTTGAAATATTAGAATGAACTTTTGACTCAAGAGATTTGTGTGATCTTATTCATCGTTTTATTTGGCACAATTTGTTGTCCTCTTAAACTAAAATTTGCTAATGTAGCGTGAGCAGAGGAACACAGTTATGTAATCAGCTACAATTAATTAAAATCACACAAAGTGTAATAATCGAGCAACTGCAGCTGTGGGCTAAAAGCCCTGAAAAAGCTCTTTTTGTCTTCTGGCAATTATGGTTTCATCAGTCATTTTTTAAAAACCAATTTTATTTCTATTTCAGGAAAAGCTGGATAATGCCAAATATGCAATTTCTATGGCCCGTAAGAACGGAGCAAGGGTCTATGCCCTTCCTGATGACATTGTTGAAGTAAAGGCTAAGATGGTCATGACCATATTCGCCTGCATTATGATCAGAGACTTTCAGCAGCAGGCTTTGAAAAAAGGTCCAACCAGAAAGAACTAGCACAAGAAATTAGCTTTACAAGACGTGATTATTTTGTCCTTTTAACTGTACAGGAAAGCAACTGAACATTTAGAATATGCAAAGAATTGTAAAACACCGAAATTATAAATTGTCGCTCACAGTAGCTAGCATTCAGCGTAAACATTACTTTTGTTCTCCCGATTGTAATTAAGATTATTGTCGTTTATAAAATTATAGCTAAACTGTGCACTTTTGTCCTGTAAATTTTCAATTTGTCCAATGACAAGTAATTTCAAAAGGTTTGCTTTTGAATTTGTCCTTGCAGTATTTAAAACACAATACAAGACTTCTGTTAATTTTTTGCATTATTTATTGTAGTCATCTATGTCAACAATGCATGAAAATCAAAGCAAGTAGGTGGCTTAAAAGTCAAATGAAGGAACAAAACAACAATACATATGCAAGCCCCACTATAATAGGACACACTACATCATGTTATTATTGCACAAATACAAGGCATAAATGTCTTGCATTTATTTATTTCTATACTAATTGCATTAGCATAGCTACGACTCGTAGCAAGTGCCAGTTGTGGGATATATAGGCCTAAGCAAAACCAGTGAGAGAGTTAATAGGGTTGGGTGATTGTCCATACACTTAGTTGTAATGTAGCTTTCGGCAACTCTAAGATAAATCACAAATGTCTGTTGTCTGTCTGTCTCTCTCTCCCTCTCTCTTTCTCTCAATATTGTCAATCCACAATATTAAAGTCTATTTTCTTTCCGACTTCGAGACTATAGTTAAGGTTCATCACAATCAAGCTGTTCTTCAAGTCTAGACAGGCTGCTTTCTGAAAAACAATCCAATTTAATTAAGACACGTTTAGGTTATAGGTCTAGAGATTTATAAGACATCGGTTACTTACCGCCTTGGTGTACTGAAGTCCATGCTAAATCACCCAGCGTATGCTCATCCAATCCTCAGGTCCCAGAACTTTAGAAGCGCTTTAAAAGGCATCGTCGTCATGGAAATCGTCACTTGGAAACAATTCAACGAAGAGACAATTCATGACAAACTGCACGCCGTACTGTAAGTAATTACGCTTTGATATGGAGCGGAACTGATTAGTCGATATTCTGAAATATCAAACAATATTTTAAATTGTCTGGCATTGCGAATCAAGCTGCTCAAGCAGCATATTTTCAAACATCTCCGTTTTAATTGGCATTATAAAATGATTATCATCATCACCACCACCAGGCCCTCCTTCCTCCAGCGCCTGAAGTTGAGGTGGCAGAACGGATGATACGATTCCAGTTGTCTTTAGTTTATGTCACTCTTACAGTTGGTGCTAGGTTCATACCACAGTGTTCACGCCACGTACAGTGGTCGATCTCGCTTCCTCTTTCCGGGCATCATGCCCTGTTGTATCGTACTTTGCATCGGGTCTTCATTGCTTCTCTGTATATGTCCTAAGAAAGACAGTTTCATCGCTAGCCATTGCCAAATGTCATATATGACTAATTCAAGAAATTGTACGGAAATTCTGAAACAGGGCCAATCAACGATCAATTAGTCAATCAACTTGACCTATCTGGGATTCGGTCGTGCGCTTTTTACTGCAGTAGCCAAGCTTTTCTAGATGTCACCGGATCGCTTTAGTATTGTACCAACACTACTTTTTAGTCAATTGCTGAGATTATTAGTCACGAGAGATCATCAAAATCTAAACGTCTTGCGCTAGATGAAGCGTCAACAGTGAAGCGAGGGCTTATGGGACGGCGTGCGGTTGTCTGCTCTGTGGTCATGGACGGCGCCTTTTGAACGGAGAAGATGAATCCTGAGGAGGAAGACCCAGTCGCCGCCGTCTCAGCCGCCGCCAGGCAACGACGGGCGACCAAGGGCGGCGGACCGACGAGGCCCTCGCCCACACCTCCGCCGCCGCAGCTCGTCGTCTTCCAGAACTTCGCGGTCAGGCCTAATACGTTACACGAAAATCGAGTGTCAACAGTAGCTAACGTTACTGTACAAAAATTTGGATTTGGGGCAATGTGGTATACCGTATATAGCCTATATATATATATATATATATATATATATATATATATATATATATGAGGATGGAAGGTGGAAATTCTTAGGCACTCCTTTCCATGGAGGGCTCCACAAGCCAAATATTGGGTGGGCCAACATGGCCTGTTTGAAATTGGACAATGCAAGGACTAGTGCTACAGTAGGCTAAAGATATGCAAAAATTCAGAAGAGTGATGAAACGAATTGAAACCACATATTCTTGTGTCCCCATCTTTGCTGTGTCAAACCGTACTAGAATTGTCAATATATTCTGTCTCAATTTTTTTTCTAGAGCTTTCAAAATGCCACGAAAAATACTGATCCATTTGAAACGACACTATACAAAGTCTTTCAGAAATCTATTCTCTGTCAAATGTCTAAAAAATCAATCGATAGATAAGATGGCGCTTAAGAGAGCTGGTTTCTTCTATTACAGGTTTTATAGACCACAAAAATATTATAAAATTGATACCCTGTTTGAAATGGGACAATGCTACTGATACAGTAGGCTATAGATATGCAAAAATTCAGAAGAGTGATGAAACGAATTAAAAGTTCTTTCTTGCTCCCCCACTGGCCTACTCCACAAGCAAGGTGGACGTTTCATTCTGCATAGCATATGAACATTCCTATTTAGAAGAATGAGACAGTTAGTGTTCTTTCCCTCACTGGTCTGATTGCACCCCACTGGTTTGACAATTTCGTTTATTTTCATAATTTAGCAAGCTACTGTTAAATTTAAATAATGGTGATTATGATAACTGCACACTGGTGTAAACTTGGTTCAAATCTGGGGCCCAACCCCTATACCTTTCCCTTCCCTATTGCAGACTCTCAAAATGTGAGGTACTTGAACCTTGATGCCTAATATAAGTTTACGTCTGTGTGACTGCATCATCGCTACAAGGCATTCATGCATTAGGCCTATAGAGTGCTCTTTGTTTGGTTTCTCTACTTCCCTTCCATCCCTGCAAAATTGGCGCTTTGTTTGTAGAGACCTTTTCCAGTCCACAACAATACCATCATCTTCACATTTTCTACTAGCTCTTATGGAGAACCACAGGATGGAGACTGGATTGGACTCTTCCGGATGAAAAAGACCATTCGAGACAGCTGCAATGACATCAGCTTTGTCTGGGCCAAAGATGACTCTGCCCTGCTCAGCAGCGGCGTCTACCAAACAGCTCTCAGACTTTACCACGATGAGGTCTTTTTCTCACTTTTTAAATGGTTTAAAGTATAGAAATTATGCTGTTGGCCTATAGGCCTAGTCTGCTCATTTCTCTTATGATAATATTATATATTATGTGTATACTATGTACTGTATATGTTATATTCTATCATTGTTGTAAAAAGGAATAAATAAATGATTGATTGATTGAGTATTATATATTCTGATTATTTCTCTATTATATTGCTGGACTGAATTTTCTATGTATCTGTTCTTGGTGATTTCCCAGTTGTTAATTATTTTCAAAACTAACATTTTAGTTGCATGAAAATTGTTAGATCTATAACTGTCATGGATAAACAGAGAAACAGAAACAAACCTAGGGAAAATTGTAGGCCATCCTTCAATTGAATAAAATTCCATTTGAATTTTGATTAGTGTCTTGATTTTAGAGGAATTTAAAGCCTGTTCTTCAATTTCTTCAGTCTCTTGAAAGTGCGCTGAGAAACTACAAGTGATAAATTAATCAGACCTGTTTTGCTTTCGAGGACTGGGTGGCACGATCGCCCGGTGATTGCGTTGTAGGTCCGTTCTTCTTTGTGCTTTTCAGGATTTGGAACCTAACGTCCTGTTTTGTCTCAGCTATGTCACAATGAGCTGTCAGTTCATTGGATGCAGCAAGAAATTCTGGATACAAAATAGTCATGTCATTCCAGAAGATGGCGTCACCTCAGTCAACCGATCTTCAAAATGTCATCCCGAATGCTATGGCGAAGAAGGAGACTGCAGTGACACCAGCACAGGTGAATGCACTCTGGCTCACTCAATAGCACTTATCGACCAATGAGATACGTGACGTGATGCATCTACAATAATTAGGCCAAGGCCGCGTACATGTTTATGCAAATGTGGACAGCCAGTGAACATGGCGTCAGGCAGCGCGTTTTTACTGTCCACATTTGCATATACGCATACGCAATGCAAGTGACCTGATTACTGATTCTAATTTTAACTATAACGCGGTTAGCCGATAAGCGCTATTACGGTATTCTGTTCATTTTCATTTGCCTATTTCTGATGAGTGCTGCCAGGTGTTTTTGTATTAATCATCGATGAATTTCTAATTTCTGTTTCATTAAAGGTATTCTCAGTCTTAACAGTTTGCAAATGTTTAGTGCTTCGTTGTTTTGTCTGCAGCCATGTTGAACGATCCCAGTTGCTTTGCCATATACAACCTCAACGACTGGCTTGCGTACATGTCTAACACAAGTCGTCACAGAAGGAACAAGACGAAAAAGATGCATAAAGCAATGTACAAAATACCGGATGAACTGTGGCGCGAGGATCCACAGACGACTGCATCCAAGAACTGGGAAAACGACATTGACAAGACAAACATCGATGACATGCTTTTAGCAGGGGACAAAAATTCTATGGATGAACCGGAAATTGAAGAAAATCGAACATCTGTGAAGAAAAGCAAAGTTATTAATGAAGCAGGAAAAGGTAATAATAATGTCAAAGGAGTCAATATGTCGACATCTTTTGATAGGCACTCAAATTCAGAGGCAAATGCTGTTTTGAAGGAATCAGTTGACGACACCGTTCTGGAAAAGCCAAATGAGAGCAGTTCCAATACGTCGGCCGAAGCATTCTTTGAGGCAATTCCTGCGGAGGACGCGTTCAATTCGCTCTATTCAGAACTCGTCGTTGCTCGTACTCAGGTTGAAGCGATGGCGGAGGAACTGAGATTTTCAATGGCGACAAATGAAATGCTGAGAAAGGAGCTCAAGCGATATAAAACTACATCTGCTGCGTGCACAGACGAACTTGAAAATTTTTCTCAACAGATCAACTCTCAAGCGGAGATGCTCAAAGGGTACTCAGAAAGGTCTGTGGAACAGTCGAACGAGCTGAAGAATCTCTCTGAAAAGAACCAATGCCTGTGCGTTGAGTTGAGGTCTGAGAAAGAGCAGTCTGAGATGGTTGGCCTTGAATTCAATGAGCTGAAGAATAAGTTCAAAATGCAGAGTGACGAACTGGAAAAGCAAAAGGCAGAGCTAAGCGATGTAAAGAGACTGGAATCGATTAGGCTTTCGGAGATCAATTCACTGAAAGAAAAGCTAGAAATACAATTGAAACAAAGCAAAGTCCTGAAAGACCTGAAGTCCTGGGAATCGGGAGAATTGAAGCGCATGAAAATGGAGGTCATCTCCAAAACAGCCAAGTTGAAACTGATTGAAGAACAAGACCGAATGAAAGCAAAGGACCTTGAACGCCTGAACGATGACCTGCAGTTGAGAGGCAAAGAAGTGCGTTCAATCAAGGCCATGGTCTGCTGTCAGAGCCGTGCACTCTTTCGTCTCAGGTGCCTGGCGCAGTCCACGGATGCAGATGGGCCGTGCGGTGAGGCAACGGTTGGTGCTGAACAGGACAAGACCTGCAAAGAAATCTGCGAGACTAAATCGGAAATAGGATGCGTCACGATCGACAGTCTGCAGGACAATCTGAGCAAGATATCCGAAGTTCTTTGCACAAATGAGACAAATGCAGAACAACTGAAGAGCGAAATCGCTGCTTTGCTGACTCGGCAGCAGCAGCAGCTGCAGAGCGACCGTGCCACGGCGTCTGCAGAAGTTCTGCAGTTGAGAGAAGCGAACGATTCAAAGTCACAGGAACTGACGTTGATAAAGCGACAGCTGTCAACAAATTTCCAGAAATTTCACACAAATCAGGAGTTCTTGTCTAGCAAACTGCGACGGTCGAAAGTCAACGAACAGCTGTTGACGAAGGCGCTTGAGAAACTGCGTCACAGGGATGAAAGCTTAACAGAACTGTTGAAGGCGTCAGATGAAACTATAAAAAGTCACCTCAGTCACCAGAATGTATTGTCACAAGAAGTTTTCCAGCTGAGAACTAAAGGCAAAGAGTTGGCGTCCGAGCTGCAGAAGAGCAGGTCGAGCGAAGAAGATGCAAGGAAGGAGCTCCAAGTGGAAAAGACCCGGACGGAAAATCTCTCAACAAAACTACAACATTTTGAAGGTAAACTTGGCCTCAGCTCCGATGAACTGATAAAATTAGAGACGAGAGCCGACAGCTTTCTGACGGAGCTGCAACTGAGCAGAGAGCGCGAGTCACAGCTCTGCGAGGAGGTGCATCAGGTGAGGCTTCAGCTGCAGACATCAGAAACTCAGCTGAGAAAATCAGAAGAGAGCATCGGGTTGCTATCAAAGGAAACAGAAGCCTTAAAAGTGAGCATTGCTTTGCTCACTGCTGAACTGGAAAAGAGCAAGACCAACGAGCAATCTCTGCTCGGTAAATTACAGAGCAAGAGCGATGGAATAAATTCGTCTTTTCATCAGAAGGTAATTTCTTCTGGTAAACCCTCCGACGTACCTTTGCAGGGCAACGGCAGCAGCAGCAGCAGCAGCAGCAGTAGGCACGCCTGTTCTACCGATTGCAAGACAGACGCAGAATTGAATCTCAAGGAAGAAAACCATTTGCGTGAAAAGGAAAATGTATTGAAAACAGGTCATCATGACAACGGAAATATCGAAAGGCAGCGAAAACGAGACGGAGACTGGCCAGTGCCAGGTGTGACACCAGAGCCGTGCAGTTCCATGGAAAGAGCGAAGTCATCTGCAGACTTTCGCCAAAGTGAAAATGACAAGGTCATTAAAATCCATCCAAGGGACAAGGTCAATGAGAAGCTTTCCACTGAAGTTAAGGATTTGACAATGGAAGATGAAGCAAGTGATGTTGGGGCGGAAAAGCACGGCGCTTCCGCTGACCAGACCAAACTCAAAGATACCTGCAAACGGAAGGTTTCTATCTCAGAGAAGAAGTCGTCAGACGTTGGTGATGATGATGATGATGATGACGATTCCACAATGATAGATCGGCATAATGCCTCAAGTCAGTCGAACGTCGTAAGGGAGCTCGAACACAAGGTGGCGCTGCAGTCGGCAGAGATCAAACAGTACGAAGAGAAACTCAGATTACTTTTGCATGAAATTCTTCTGCAAAATCAACAAAACTGTTGTCGGAATGAGACCATCTCATCATCTCAGGGCGACCCCCTATCAACTGGAAAGCCAGACATCGAAATGATTTACCAGCAACTGGGAAAAGAAAAGAAATTCAGAGAAGATCTGTTCGCCTGGAATGAACTCAACACGCAAGAGCTTATGAATCACGTCTCCACAATTCAACGCCTCATATCCAGTTCTCATGTCCAGATAGAAAAAGTGAGTTGGAAACATTGCCTCAAAGGAGTTTTGGTCATTATGTTCTTTTGAAACATGTTATAACATTGAAGGAGAAATAAGTAAGTAGTTTAAAGCGTGTTAACAGTTAATGAAATGACAGCATATAATAATAATAATAATAATAATAATAATAATAATAATAATAATAATAGGTAATAATAATTTGTGCCAATTAATGATCTGATGAATGACATTTTCATGGTAGAATTTTTAAAAGAGAGAATGGGTGATACTTGCGTCCTTTAGACTCAATTCTAACCCCTTCATCACATCATGACTCTACTATTAGTAACTAGATAGCATAGCTGTCTATTCTGATGTAGATAATGGATACAATAGAATCCGAGTCCAGTGCAAATCCAAGCAAGAATTGAATGATTTTATGTTCCCTGGTGGTGACTTCATCCAAAAAATAGCTTGGTAATTTAATGATGACATTATTAATACCAAGTTGAAATTATATCTCACAGTTAACTTGCCTTGCTGTTATCCTAGCTGTTTAAATCGTTCAACAAACACCAGCTCCATAGTGATTCGGAACCACGCGCCAGGGACACCAAGTCAGGGACTGGCTCCCTGTCGACGCAGGACAAACTCACCTGCGGCGTTTCTGAGAACACCTTGGCGACGGAATACAGCAGCGAAGGCAGCGACTCAACGGCTAAAAGTCAGGATGACGCAAGGTTCAGAGGAGGCAGCCTAAGGTACCGCAAGACTCACTCCACTGCCTTTCAGAAGTTCTCGAAGCAAAGCAGAAATGAAGACGAAACATCGGCCACAGTTAGGCCGCTGAACGAAAAGGAAAAGACGGCAAGAAGATCAAAGTACAGGCAAGAATACAACGACGGAGGCCAGCGCGACACGAAATCGTGCAATTTCGATAGCTTTGGCTGTTCTGCATTGGCGACCAGCAGCAGCAGAGACGCGTCGGACATCGCCGTATTCGGTCGCTGTGAACTTGATGAAGTGGGAAGCCAGACGCGTTCGTTGACTGGTTTGACAAGAAAACAGCCAAAGTCACCGTCGGCAACGAGGAAACTTAAGGAATTTGAACATTTACAAGGGAGATGCGAAAACCTGCTTACGTCAGCTGCATGCCCAACAACTGGAGATGCCGTCCAGGACAGTGGGGAAAAGTCTGATGCCAGGTACTGCGTCTCAACGCCAAAGAAACCTGGTACAGTGGTCACCAGTGATTCCGACGCACCTGTCGACCTGCAGAGGACAGAGCAAGAGGCGGAATGGTTCCACAAAGACCGGGAGCAGGACGCAGCATATGAAGCGCTGAAGCACATCAAGTTCAACCTCAACTACTTCCTTGAATCGTTGACAGAAGTCCAACCGGACAAGATAAGTCTCGACGTAGTCCAATACCCGACGGCAAAAGGCGCCTCGGACGTCTACGAAGCGGATGGTTTTGTCAAAGATTTTCATATTCCAAACCATCGCGTGATTTCGTCTTCTGTCTCTCCAGAAAAGGCGAGCACAGGCACCAAATACAACCTGCAGATTCCGGTCAGTCGCCTTCGAGACCTGATCTTTCCGCATTGTGTGGAAACCGGTGGCAGAAGTCTGTTCACACACCGCACCGATGCAGCTCAGAACAGCAGCGCCCCCGGCGACCAATGCTCGTCGTCGCTGGCCCTCAGCGTGGCCAGCTCATCCGTTCCCCGAAAGGACGTTGTCGTAGTGAAGACGCACCTTCCCAAATACATCCGCATGGACGACAAACAGTCTGCTGGGAACCTGGCTCCCAACAGACCAAAAATCGAGTTTACTGACGACCGCGGCAGGTCGGACGGCGGCCTCGGTGTCTTCATCTGCCCTCCTTCGGTCGTCGAGGCCAAAGGAGACTCGAGCGGCGCCGTCTCCCCGTCTGCCGCCGAATGTGACGAGACTGTCGTCTGCCAAAACAAGTGCTCAGTGTCAGTCGTCCACCACGGCGAACGTCTGTCTATGTGCGCGGCAGACGGAAGCAACGACCTGGCCCGTATTAACAGGTGTCCTCCGCCGGTGATCAAGGGAGGAGGGAGGAGGAGGAGGAGGAGGAGGAGGAGGAGGAGGCCGCAAGTCCAGCGGCTACGCCGACATTATTAACAAGAGAGTCACATTGATTGCCGACAGGAAGAGAAACAACCAGGTCGTTACCAGGCGCATTCTTCCCGCCAAGCGACAGGGTCATCTATGACACGTGTCTCTCTCTCCATCCAAATGATCCAGACAAGAAAAAGAAAAAGTCTCTAAAACTGTATTTGTTCTTCCGACAGAATGACTTCTTTTGATAGAAAAATTGAGAATAAGGAATCCATTCTGTTAAATACTGCATTGGTATTTAAGTTATCCAAAGACAGACTGTAACATCATCTAAGTCATGAATTATACAATCTTAAATTATATGCAACATTAAAACATTTGTGTTTATTCAGTCCCAGCCTCGGGGATATCAAGTAGTTTTCATGCAAATGAGAAATCTGCCTTCTATGCTGATCTATAGAGATCTGTAATGGTGAAGTTTTTAGGACGGCAGAGAGCCCTCGACAGTCGAGGCCCCTCTTTACAGTTCAGTGTGAAAATGAATTCGAACGACCAATTGCTTCCTAAAACTATCAGTAGACCCTATAATTAAGGCCAGTTCTAGAGTTTTAAGAGAATTACAAAAAATTATTTACACATGCCTAATATTTTGACCTCTTTTTATTATTATTTTTTTAATACTCCGTTTTAATTAAGCAGAGGCTCGGACCAAGTGGCCCTTCTGCCCTCCCCCTCACCTCAATCTCTGTTAGAGTCTGGACAGAAGACGTTTCTACATAAGCAACTGGTACATTGCAGATGTCGTGAATGTCTCTGTTGGTCACTGGAGGCGCTGTTGTCCAATTCAATTTAAGTCTAACAAAAACAGAACTCGCAATTTTAATTCTTATTCGAAATCAATAAATAAATTAAAATTTACTGCGCTTATTAATTCTGTTTCATTTGCAGTCGCCGATGCATCAATACTATATAATATATACCTAATGATCCTCCTTCTCTTCCTCCTCCTCCATCTGCCTTCCTCTTGCAGTGTCCGGGTCCAACGGAAGCCTTCTCTATTGGCTAATTTAGCTTCATGAGCCGCCGAAGAACTCTTGGTGGGCTGCAGGCGGCGATAAACTGCCTGGCCCCGGAGTACTGTCTCACTAGGGGCAGTCGGTGAGGGAGTGAGGGAGGTGGAAATCCCTGTGAAAAGGAAAACGATCAAAAGGGGAAGGTGACACGACCTCTCTCTCTCTCTCTCTCTCTCTCTCTCTCCCCTCTCCTCTCCTCTCCTCCCTCTCTATACATGTTTCAAGGCTTCAAACGTCGCAGAAGATAAGTCAGAGGAAAAGACAGATACAGAGACAGAGAAGAAGAGAGAGGTTAAACACACTGAAAGGGAGACGGACAGAGAGACTGTTGGTAAATCGATACTAGCCATAAATTATACAGCCTATATTATAGCTATCCGCTGTAGGAGAGAAGAAGAAGGAGGCTTTGGCCTGTGGAGCTCCTGGTCATGGATGGGGAAAACTGATCGCCTTTCGGTTCAGAAAATATTCGTCTTTGAACTTCGGAACTTTAGAGCGATTGAAAAAAGGTGCAGACAAGTTATTGATATAGGCCTACTCAACAGCCTTTAGCGCCTTCCCAGGTAGGTGCAAGGTAAGTAGGCCTACAAGTAAAAAGATTATGGGTCAGTTATTGTTATCATGTTATGGTAGGCCAACATGGTCTGAATGTCTATCGGCGAAATAACTTATTATAGCCCAAAGGAAGTTCAGAAACCTCTAAAGCAGACTGACTGGGAGGTTTGGACGGGGGTAGGAAATTAGGGTTACCAGATCAGTTGGAAAGAATTTAAGGACACACAAAACACATTGGCTTGTCAGACTTTTCAGGGCGTCAAAGAAGCACAAAAACTAGTGATGACTAGCTTTATTTGCTTGCCGGACATTTTTAGGACGCAAAAAGGCATAAAGAACTAATGATGACCAGTTTTAGCAATCAACATCAATCAACAAAAAAGTCATTTTAATCTAGAGTAATGTCCGTCACTATTTTTAATGAAATTTAAGGACATTTTGTGTCTTATTAAGGACAAACGCATGAAATTTAAGGACATTTTGTGTCCTTATTAAGGACAAACGCCCTTAATGACGGGGCAACGGAATTTAAGGACTGTCCTTATCATTTAAGGACGTCTGGTAACCCTATAGGAAATGAATGTTAGGGGGGAGGGGCAGCATCAGTCTCAGCAGCAGTGATTAGTCGATGGTGTCGTAAATAAGTCGCCAATCATAGTGTTGTGGTTTAGTGTTCAGTTTTCAGTCGGCATCAGAGGTGAGGCCACGGGGGTGGGGAGGGGGTTGAACACCCCCACTTGCCATCAGAGCAACCCGTGAGATTCGTGCAAAACTGCAGATAAAATTTTTGGAGGGGGTTAATGGATGGTTGAGGATCGGTTCTACTAGTCTGTCTAAGTATCAAGCGTTCTCTGTATATCTATATAACAAGTTCTCTATATATCTATATATTTGCAAGAAATTTTATCGCACAGATAAAAATATTGGTTAAAAGTTATTTAATGCACTCATTGCGAGTGGAATAGTAATTTCAACGAATTCTAATGTTGTAAAAGTAATAGTTCAGCTTCAGGGGGGCTTTGCCCCTGACCAGGGGCTTGGCCTCTGGACCCCCACTGGTGGCTCTGCCTCATACTCCCTCAACGTGCTCGCCACAACCCCCTCTCCGCTCTCAAACGTCTGGCGTCGCCACTGGTCGGCATTCAATTGTTTATGGGCTCAGCTGATATGGCTGGCCTACCTACATAAACTTAAATTCCTAGAACCGCCCCTGCTCAGATCACTTCTACTGCCATCGTCATCATAACGACAGAATACGCAGCAGAGTTACTCTTTAAAATTATTTAGTTTGTTGGTGATGTCATTGTCGTCGTAGTAGGCGCGATCGCATTCATCGTCGTCATCATCTTCTTCATCATCATCATCAGCAGCAGCAGCAATAACGCCACACAAGATCCTTTTTAAGATCAGTTAAGACTGACGAATAAATGGATGAATTCCTAATAGGCGCGATGAGCAATGAAGTTCAGCAATCAAGTATTGACAGACAGCCAGCCAGACAGCTAGACAGACAGACAGACTTGTGAGAGTCCTGTAATCGAGCCCAAGAGGCTGAGTTGTAGCGAATGAGCGCTTTCTTTAGGCGCCTTCTTCAGTTGCGTTCCCAGCGATCATCAGCGGGACTCGGCGAAGGGAATTATGGGTAACTGCTGTCGTCAGCAATCGCAGACTATTTGAAACGGAAGTCGTAATCAACGAATTAATGGACGACGGAAACGGTCGCTAATGGCAACGGAAGGGATCCTCAATATAATACATAGACACATCGGAAGAGTTTTAAACAGCAAAAGTACTTCGTCTCTCTCTCTCTCTCTCTCTCTCTCTCTCTCTCTCTCTCTCTCTCTCTCTCTCTCTCTCTCTCTGTTTGATTTATAGCGTCCGAATTTAAGCTTACTGTAAACGAGCTACAAAAACTGAGTTTGGAATGAAGGAAATGCACGAGAGTATTATACATTATGATAGGACGAGTGGTGTGATCGGAGGATTCGGAGCACACAGTCGCTGTTTCTGTCTAAATTGAGGCGCTCAGTGGATGCTGGGCTAATGACCACGACTAGGTCATTATTAATAGGTCATCGCTATCATTTCCTCAGTCCTGTTATCTGATTCGATCACGTGATCGTACAAACGGACGAATGTTCACTTTGACGGTCGAAATGCCTAACGCTAAACGCCCGAGACTAATATTCGCCTATCTTTAGGCAGAGGAATTTATTCACGTAGACAGCATCGGCGCTTAGAGAGTTAGTGTTAGTTTTTGCAAGTTTTGGCTTTCACTTCGGCTTCGTGCAATAGTCCAATAGAACAGACGGGACTCAGAGGCAGACAGTTAGGCCTATACGTGTACGCGTTTATCTCCGAATGTTATTACTCGAATGATGTGATATTCCCGACAGCAATAGTATTTTGTTCGTAATAGTTGCAGTTAATGGGTTAATAGCAGCGGAGGGTAATGGGTAATTTTCGGTATTTTGAGGTGTATATATTTGATTGCGGAGGACAGGGTGCGAGGGTGGGTACCTTCGGCCTTTGACCTCATCCTCCCTCCCTCCCCTTATAAGCCCTCTGCTGCTGCTGATGCTGCTGCTGCTGCTGCTGCTGCTGCTGCTGCTGCTGCTGCTGCTGCGAAGTGAATGCAATCATCTGTAATTTACGTGTTACGCGGTTGTTGTGCAGCTTCAGCGTGTAGAGCGATCGAGTGAGGGGCGTTTGGAAGAGCGACCGATCGGCAGGTGGCGCTTAAGACGCGCAAACTGGATTCTGCGGATGTTCTCAGTTGATGTCAGCGACCGGAAGTCGTTGTCGCTTGCGTAGTTTCCATGGTGAAGATAGCGTTTCCGCAGAATCGACGTCATGCTGAGGATCGCTGTTGTCGTCGTCGTCGTCGTCGTCGTCGCTCTTCAGTTTCTCTCGACTGTTTCCGGTTCAGGCGATGAACAGTCGGAGAGGGAAGAGGAGGAGGAGGGGGAGGAGGGGGAGAGGACAGCGTCTCCTCCGCTGACCCTACAACCGGATGTCAAGCCCTCCTTGGGTGACCGCGGATCACGTGGTCACGTGGGATTGAAGTCGAAGAAGTGCCAATCGCGTGGTAAGTGCGGCCGTGAGACGGAATCCGGTGCAGTGACGTCAGGCTCTCGAAACTGTTTCTGCGATCGACTGTGCAGTTACTATGACGACTGTTGCCGTGACTATCGGTCGGAAGACGGCGGCGATCAGTTTGCTCACCTGCCACGAGGTGTCGCCACCTGTCAGCGCGTTAACGACATAGAGACGGGAGGCTCCGTCGAGATCTTCAAGACGTCTCGCTGTCCCAAGAGTTTCGCTGACGTCAGCATTCGTCGCCTCTGCGAAGCGGAAGTTGGACCGGCGACGAGCGATCGATTCCTTCTACTTCCGGTCACCGGAAATACGTCACTGGTGCTCTACAGGAACATCTACTGCGCCGCATGCGCCGGAGAAAGACATCCGGTCTTCTGGTTGGCGAAACTGCGATGCGGCCGAGGGCTGCTGAGGCTCGGAGGCCCCCCCAGCGGAACGCCGGTCGACCTGAGGGCGATCATCAGGGCCGCCTGTCCCGTGGACTTCGCTCCAGTGAGGGAATGGGGCGGAGGGCCCGGAGGCCCCCGGCGCTGTACGGTCCACATCGGTCGGTGCGACCGTGACTGGTTGGACGAGAGCGTCCGACTGAAGTGTCGCTCGACCACTGACTACGTCTACGCCGGCAACAGGGCGTTTCGCAACAAGTACTGCGCTCTCTGCAACTACGTCAACGAAACGTACTTGCGGTGCGATGACGTCAGACCGCAGTCGAAGGCTGACGTCACTTCCGGCGGATATTTCGAGGAGACGGCAGCGTCTGTCGTCACGCTCGACTTCAACAGAGGGCGAGCGGTCGTCATGGAAACGGTGACCGGCATCGATTACGTCACCGAGAGACGCATCGATTTTCCTGCGTGTTCGCCAGAGGGCGGAGTCTACGACCCGTTCGCCGACGTGTGTCGCAATATCACGTGTCTACCGGAAATTGGGTTTCCTGCCGAAAACTGTTTTCGCCAACCGGAAACTGCCGAACTGAACGACAGAGCGGCGGAAGAGAGCGTGACGTCAGACGACGAAGGTCAAGTGGAAGAACAGGACAAAGATCATGACGTCAAGATCAGCCACGACGGCGACATCTTCAATTCCACTTCGGTTGCTACCATGACCACCACCGGCGTTGCTATGACTACCACCGTGGAGACGGATTTCGTGCCGATGAGTGCAAGGTTCCTGCTGTTCCGAATGTGCGCACTTCAGAGGCTGTTTGCACTCATCGGTACTCTGCTCTGCATACTCTGTCTCTGCGTATTCGTGGTACTGTACGCCATCTACGAGTCTATGCGTACCGATCCAGCGAACAGGTACGTCGTCTGTCTCAGTCTCTGTCTCCTGGTCGCTCACCTTCTCTTCGTCTTCGTCGTCCTCCCCACGGAACAGTTCATCGGCCAGCTGCCCTGCTTCTGCCTCTCCATCGTAATACAGTACGCTTACGTTACGGCGTTCTTCTGGCTGAACGTCCTGTCGATCGACGTCTTCAAGCGTCTCACCGCCGCCGCCGCCGCCGACCAACCGACCGCCGACCCGGCGACCATGCCCGGTCACTGCGTCTGCTTCACCCTGTTCTCCCTGTTTGCGTGGATGGTTCCGGCCGTTCCCATGGCAGCGTCGACGGCCATTGCTGTTTTGAGGGTGGACGGGTGGGAACAGTTGTACGGCGGCGGCGGCGGTGGGACAGAGGGTTGTTTCGTGCTGGGCATGAGTCAGCTCCTGCTGTTTCTCGTGCCCGTTGCTCTCGTCGTCATCACGAATTTCGCCATGTACGTCATAGTGACGTGTCGCATCTGCCTCGAGCCGTTGCCAATAGGAACGGACAAAGACCGTTTCCGGCAAACGCTCAAAGACCGGAAGTTGTTCGTTACGTGTGTCCAGCTGACCGTTGTCATGACGACGACTTGGGGTTTGGCATTCGTTGCTCACCTGACGGGCCTTACCTTTGTCTGGAACCTGTTTATTCTGTTTGATACGATGCAGGGGGTGAGCGTGGCTGCCGCCTTCGCCTTCAAGGTCAAAGTGTGGCACCAGTTCAACGGAAGGTCAAGGTCAGTGACCATCACGAAGACGTCTTCGACCGCTGCAGAGAAGAATCGAAGGAACAGAAGCTGTTCTTCTGAGGATGGGATGGACACCGCCATTGAACCTTTCGTGGACGCCCTTACAGAGGGCGGCGAAGAAGACCCCGTCGTCCATAGCAACGCTCCACAGGACACCATCTTCAGAGAAACGAGCATCTAGTCGGAAGATGGCGCTACACAAATTGTCATTCAGATGCAATTATTATTAAGATTACAAACTGGCACTTAGATGCTCTTTTGAATAATTACGCCTTATAAATTGTAATATATATATATATATATATATATATATATATATATATATACTGTATATTGAATAACAATTGAAAAACTAATCGTAATAAACAAAACAAGCAAAGATACAGACAGACAGACAAAGAGACAGACATGATGACGTGATGACATATTTCGATGTACATATTGTAATAAATGGCACTAGATGGATTCCTATAATATAGCTCAGATGTCTTTATGAATTAGATGGGACTTAATTAGACCTATTTTTAGTAGACGTGAAGATTAAAATGGAACTTTTAGCACTCTGTGAACTTTAGCGACTACGAAATCTTAGTATTTATTTATTGCTGCTGTTCTATTTTTGATGTAATTCATTTTTAAATAGTCATATATCTATAAAACTAGTCAGACAGAATCGGTCGTATATTCACTTGTGTCCCATTATTCCGTTATGTTACTGGTTTGGACATGGAGGGCGCCACAAGCCAAAAATTGGGTGGGCCAACATGGCCTGTTTGAAATTGGACAATGCAAGGACTAGTGCTACAGTAGGCTATAGATATGCAAAAATTTAGAAGAGTGATGAAACGAATTCAAACCACATATTCTTGTGTCCCCATCTTTGCTGTGTCAAACCGTACTAGAATTGTCAATATATTCTGTCTCAGTTTTTTTCTAGAGCTTTCGAAATGCCACAAAAAATACTGAGCCATTTGAAACGACACTATACAAAGTCTTTCAGAAATCTATTCTCTGTCAAATGTCTAAAAAATCAATCGAGAGATAAGATGGCGCTTAAGAGAGCTGGTTTCTTCTATTACAGGTTTTATAGACCACAAAATATTATAAAATTGATACTCTGTTTGAAATTGGACAATGCTAGCGCTACAGCAGACTATAGATATGCAAAAATTCAGAAGAGTGATTAAACGAATTAAAACCATGGAGGGCGCCACAAGCCAAATATTGGGTGGACTAACATGGCCAATATTTCAGAGTCAAGACAGCGCAGCGAGAAATTCTTGCCGTTACGATCAATCGATCATTGAAAAAACACGGTTGCATGGTTATATAAATATAATAATTTTGAATGGTCTTCCACATCTGTGACATCTCAATTATATATGGCAATATTATGCCAATATATTGGGGATTTTGAGTTATTAGTTCCACAAAACATTGTAATTTGCCAATTGAAATTGGGTGGGCCGAACACATTGTGGTCCATTGGGCCTAAATATTGGGTGGGCCATGGCCCACCCTGTTGCGCCCCCATGGGTTTGGATGAAGATGACTCCTCGAACTCTGCTATCAGCAAGCGTTACACTTGGCCATCAAGACCATGTGTCTGTGTGAGTGTGTGGTGGTCGATTCTATCTGTCACTGACCCCATTCTAACGTAACAGTATAATAACGCTTTAAAATTTTAAAAGCGAACAATAGGCCGATTCAATTTGTCTATTAAGTCGAACTATTCTCTCTTCCCTCTTCCTCTCCCCTTTCTAGTCTGTATACATATCTAATCTATCTATCTACTTATCTATCTGATTAGACCAGTGGTTCTCAACCCTTGGTCCGCGAACCAAAAGTGGCACGCGAGAGGGTTCAGAGGGTGTCTAGTGGTCCGCGGCAAATTCTTAAAAACGTTAATAAAAATTAGACATAGGCCTATAATATAGGCCTATGTATAATTTTTTATAAAAATTGTCGTGTCCGGGCACCACTGACATGGACAATATATTATATTTTCCATGTCAGCGACTCAGCGGTGTCCGGACCGAACAATTTTAGAGCATTCAGGACAATTACAGTGTAAGGTGACGACTTTTGTTTATTTTTGCTTGCTTGTCGGGGCACTGGCGAGGGACGAAGATCACACGCAATTACCTTTTTTGCTTGTCAAGATTTTCCCCAATTTTCAGATGGTCAGCGAGAAATTTTTGATCTTCAAAAGTTAGTGGTCCCGCTAGACAAAGGGGTCTGAAAACCACTGCATTAGACCGACCGACTATTTCACATAAAATCAGCAAAAACTCTAGGCCCTAATAGCCAGTGTTTGGAACAATAGTTGACTAGACTATTTAAATACTATTGCAAATAGTTGAGCTTAAACACTATTTAAAATAGTTTTCCAATAGCCAATAGTTCGCAACTATTTAAATAGTATTTAAATACTATTTAATTTTTCAATGTCAAAATGAAAACTGTATTATCATTTATCACTGGCGAATGTTATAATCTAAAAGCACTGTCACTAGTTATCTGCACGATCACATTGATCAGTAATACAGTCACCTGTTGGGTTATTCACCAAAAGTCTTGATTAATCTTGAGGAGCAGCAGTTTCTCAAATGTTTTGTCACTTAAGCGATTTCTACGCTTTGAGATGATAACATAATACAACTATTTAAAATCAAGTATTTATAAATAGTGCTAAACTATTTATAAATACTATTTAAATAGGTAAGTTCGCAACTATTTAAAATAGTCGCTTAAATAGTTCAAAACTATTTAAATAGTATTTAAATAGTATTGACTATTTCAATAGTCACAACACTGCTAATAGCAGCTTAATTTAGCAGACGGCGTCTTGAAGAGTCCATTCGGTAGAGGGCGATGCACCGGTTCGGCGAGGTTCCATTGCTATGACTACCGGTGCTGCTCATGTTGACACGTGACATGATGACGTTGATGATGATTTTCCAAATTATCTTTAAATAAAAGTGCAGCACTTTACTGATAGTATAGTATTTTCAAATTAATACCTGTATTACATAACTGGGACGGTGGGACCTTATGGAAACCACTAATTTACCCACGGAAAGAAAAAAACATAAATCTAAAACAAGGCGCTATAAGAGCATCCTCTGAATTGCGTCACAGATGAAGTCTATCTCCTCGTGATCATTGCTCCTTTACTGATTTTTGGATGATTTAATTCATTTTGATCGATTTAGTGATACCTTTGAATAAATGTGAGTTGATTAAATTTTGATTTCATGTATTTTTTAAATTTTAACATTTTACAGCGCTGTTTAATGTTTAAGATATTAAAACATGTAATTTCTGGAAGGCAGTGGGCGATGGTCTAGCACAGTAGTAGTACTACACGTCGTGTATTTTTGTAGCTCCTGTTTTTGCAGCTTAAATATGGTTCTGATTTATTTGCGCTTAAGATTTGTTTGTTCGGTTTTTAATTTAGTGCAGAGTAGATTCGTAACATGAGATCTGCAAGAAATGACAGGAAAGGGTTTGGTGGACAGAGTCGCATAAAGCAGTTTAGAGGAAGAGTTGGTCAGCACCGCGTGATTCGTAAAGTAAAGCTTAGCACCAATGCTTCGAGAAGCTTCCTCAGTGGTGCCCGTTCGCTGAACCAGGAAATCAGTGATGTAATTGAATTCCTTTAATTTTGTGTATCTATAATAATTATATTTGGACATTTTCCTATTTAGTTGTTTGTTTGAGTTTAGCTGTTATTTATTTGGAGTTGTTATGATTAGGGGTAAGGCCAAAGTCCAAAGTTGAAACTTAAATAGAAGGAAATTGAAATGGTGGTTTGGATGTTTTGGTGATTAGGAATTCTGTGATATAAAGTCTACAAGTTTTCACCATTTCAAATGAAATTCTTAACTACTGCAATATAAAAGTCATACATATTAGGTAGGCAAATGTATTTGGGTAAATTTTTAAAACATTTGTCTTAGAATAAAACTTTGGTTGTGTGCTTGCCTCTTTACAAGGTTCCTCCTGGTATTAGGAACACTCAGTTCCAGCAGCGGAGACAAAAAGGACGGCGGTTTTTCAAAAGAAGAGGAATTAGAATCGCAGAAAATGTTGGTCTTGTTGGGAATTCCCCATCGTTCAGTTCGTCTTTGGCATCAGCACCCAATCCTCAGAGCTCATTCATTGATCCAATGATAAGAGGACGATTGAAGACAAACTACGGCTTCATGCGCTCAGACACAGTTGCTCAGAAGCAGCAGTTAAGGCGAGAGCTGGAAAAGGCCCGAGTGCAACAGAAGCTGCAGTTGCAACAGATGCAACAGCTGCACAGAGCTCAGCAACGGTCACAGCAGCAGCAACAGTGGCTGAGAAGATCCTTGAAGCAGTTGAATACTAAGACAGCAAAACAGCAAAATAAGTATGAAAGCCGTAATTTGTTAGAGTTTTGCTCTTTACAGGGCACTGATCTAGTCTAATTGTAGAGTAAAGTAAAGGTAGTCCTGTAGTTGAATGAGCGTAGGGTCCGGCACTGGTTGGTCTCTGTGTATTAGGCAAGCAGCGGTGGAGGTGGCCTACACCATTAATCTAGAGTAGTTTGCCATTGCTGTCTCTAGACCTGCGTTTTACCTTAACAGTATAAAGCTGCTACCTATTTATCAATGCCTGAGTGATGAACAGCGTGGTTGGCTGCCGGAACCACGACTCGATCGCAGGATGGTCACGCATCAAAGCATGCGCCACACTCGACATTGCTTAACTTCATAGTTCTGACAGCAACCAGTTACACAATGCCAAGTAACCGGAATAGTATATAATGTACATTTGATAAGTTATTTTAACCCCGTAACCGTGTATTTAACTGTAACTCAATGTAAAATGGATGGATATATCCGGGATCCCCAGTTAAGGGGTTAAGTCTCTGTATTTGTGCATTGTTTGCAATTTCTTTGTGCGTTGTTTTGTAGTTCAAGCAGAACGGCGATCTACAGTCCAGCCACTGCACTGACCGTCCATATTCCCAATGTCTTGAACAGGTGCATTTTGTTCACATTGGATAATACAGTTATTAGCGATCCTATTCAGATATCAGAGATCCACCGTATTTGAAGTTGCTTTGCATGTCTTTGGAATATTTTCATCATTCAGATGCATTGACCGTGCAGCAGTTGTGTGAAGAAATGTCTTGAGAATGTGATTTTGTTTATTAATATTCTAAGCATGTCTCAGTTCTGAATTTGATTGTTCAAAATGCATTATTTGTGTGTGTGTGTGTGTGTGTATTTGTAGTGGGAATTCAGATGTTCAAGTTATGGTTGGAAAGCCTTTTAGAAAGCAGTCTAGGGCGCTTGATCAACGTGACGTAGGGTGGGAGGCTCAGTCGACCATGGTAAATTCTAAAGCACACAGCCACATGTACAAAAATATTTGAGAAGTGGAAATTATTGGATTCAACTTTGAAAAATTCCCATTTACACTATTATTTTCTTTATTCTGAGTGCATTGATTTAATGGTTAATTGTTTTGGTGTGATTTATCATTCTCGCCTTTTTACAAGGTGGCATTTTTTATAGAGTGAAAGGCGGAGGCACTCGGCTGTTTCATTTGAAGACAGTGTCGGTGTGGATAAGGCCGACTCATCGGTGGGTTCACTGCTCTGTGCTGTAGTTTAAATCCGATAAAGTATACTACTCATTGCCTTTCATTGCGCAGAATGAGCACTCAGTGTACTTATCTGCAGCTGAGTTGACTGAGGAAGTATCTAGGGCAGAGGCAACTGAAAAGTGTTCATCATGGCCAGGGTTTGATCCCAGGCACTGTGGCCATTGACCATATATCACAGGGTGCTGCTGTTGAATTTGATCCTTGTGCCTCTATTACTTTTGTAACTGTAAAATTGAAATGTGTTTTTTTCTTTTGAATATTTCAGAGTAACCAGGATGATTATCCAGAAGTTGACATCTTGGTTGTGTAGACTTTGAGACTTGTTAGCTTAATGTTCGCCAGGTTCTCTTCATGTGAAATTAAGGAAGTATTACTTGTACTCTGGTATCAACCTCTGTAGCCTATTATCAACAGTTACTCTGACATATTTGAGCATTTCCTTTTGTGCAGTTTTTTGGCGTATTGTGTGCTTTATTTGAAAAAGACAGTTATAACTTAATTAATATAATATATATCTTGATGTTAGAGTTATATTTTCCTGTCATTTGGGAACAGTTAGTATTTGCAGTTACATTTGATAAATAAATGTCTGGCTGTGGCTAGTTTAACATTGGATTGATTTCTAGTTCCCCCCCCCCCCACACAAATACAAAGTAGAGAGAGAGAGAGAGCCTGTGAGTCAACATTAAATTATCAGTGACAATAGCAATGCAACTAAAAATGATGCATATGCCATAAGATTGAAAACTGTTGCAGAAAACTGTTGAAAACTCGGTTGTTAAGAAGTCTAGGTCTGATGAGGAGGTCTGATGAATTTTAGAGGATGGGGTCATTTAAACTCTCAAACACTAGAATTACACACGGGCCTGCGCTGTTTCTGTATCCAGCAACCAGCATAACCTGTTCTCATTCAATTGTTGTCAACGTCGACTGCATAGCATCTTGAGAAGTGCATTGTTAAAATAAAATGAATTTAACCGTATCTGTACATAATTCATTGCCCATTCATTGACAACAGTAAATATCCCTGCATCAAAACACCACCATTCAACAAGGTTTGCTGATTCAATGCTAAATGTACACCTGGAACAAACACTGAAATTGGTAAGAGAGCTTTTTCTATTTCTGGGCCAAAAATCTGGAACTCTCTCCCTATGTGTGTCAGATCTTCCAATTCATTGAGGTTTTCAGATCCAGACTTAAAGCACATCTCTTTCAATTGGCTTTTCCTCCATAGTCGTCTTGCTCTTCCCTTCTAACTGATCCCTGGAATGACCTGGTCTTTTTACGGATGGATTTGAAGTACCATCGATTAGTACCCTTGGGTAATGTAACTGGTGCTATAGAATTGTATAATAATAATAATTATTATTATTATTATTATTATTATAAGCTGAATTAAGGTCCAGTACATTTGGTCAAATGGAATTGTTTTGACTTCCAGGCATGCAACGAATGTAAGTAAGTAAGTAAACACGAAATTTCTATAGCGCTGCCCGAAAGCTTGGCGCAGTGCACCAGCTTATTCACGAGCGCTCAGACAGCAGACGGCGGCTGTAATGATGATGGCACATTTGTTGTTTATTTGCCAAGTGTTTCTCAACTGTTGTGCTATTATTGCGAATGCATCCATCTATGACATATTATATCTATTTTCTTGGCTGATGTACTTGGCGCATTGCGCAGCGTTTTGCGTATGTGACAGACGGAGACTGGATAACTGAAGCCAAGTCCTATGTTGGTCTTGTCCGTCCAATCTATCATGATACGTGTTGCAATGGTCACGAGACCCTTAGATAAGACCAGGCTTTTCATTCCGATCCAGCATATAAATATCACTGCACATTCAACTGAAGACATCAGTTATTTCACCGTCGCTGTTGAGATGACTTGGAAGAGGTAATTTATTTAATTACAATTCTTTAGTCAATTAAAGAAAATAGGTGCTATATAAATTCAATGGGATTATATCCACCAGGACAGAATATAGAGCGCTTACAACCTTACACACTAGCACAGCGGTTCTCAACCCGTGGTCCGCGGACCAAACGTGGTCCGCGAGAGGGGTCTAGTGGTCCGCGGCAGAATCTGAAAAACGTTAATAAAAACTAGACGTTTTTCAGTAAGTTGCAATAAGGTTTATTTTGCTTGTCAGTTGCCATGATTTTTGTCAGGTGGTCCGCGAGAAATTTTTGATCTTCAAAAGTGGTCCGCGAGACTAAGGGTCTGAGAACCACTGCACCAGCACATCATCAAGCAGACCTAAGAGAGTGCTTTGAAAGCAGTTTGTTATTTGCGTCTAATCTCACCGTTTCTGTTACTGTCGTCTGAAAATATCACACTATTAAATGCACGCATTTCTATTATCTTAAAATTAGTCCGTGATTTCTTCGGTTTTCCGTAGAAATTACTAAAATTCTGAAAGGCCTTATCAACAATTCCCTCTTTTAATATTAAGAGCTTAGAGCTATTTCGCTTTTGTCAATTGGCAACAGAAAAAAGGACGAAGAGAAGCCTATCTCTAGCATAACTGTCTTTTGAGGGGTTCAGTGGAAACTGCCATGTGTTGGGTGAGCTTAAATTCACTTTTGTGTTACTTTTAGCTTTTCGGACATATCTGTGCAGCTTCTGCTGTTAATCATTGTCACAAAAGCAACTAGAGGTGTGAAACCCTTACTTTAATATTGATTACTAAATGAGAATAGTGAATGCTATTCAAGTTAGATGTTTAAGTGTTTTAATATTACTTATAGGTCTGCCCATAATTTCTTGGGAAGGTCAAAAGTAAAATATTATTCACTGCATGATTGTAAATGTTCTGAAATAAAATTTTATTGGGGATCATGAGATCTTGGTAAAATAGTGGTTTTGACTAAGACTGGGTACTTCTTTAGTTTATTTGGTAGATCGGCAACACTGCCTTATATTAGCTATTATGCCATGTTTGATTCTAGAGACTGGAGATTGTGTATTTTGGGCATTTGAATGTCTACTGCCCTGGGAGTAGACATCAATATGATTTGCATTTTGCTTTAGGCCGATGATCAGTGCAGAATATCAAGGCATTATATTAATTGAACGTTTTGCATTTACATCATTAAAGGGCATTTAATGTTGTCAATTGAAAGTTTGTTTTTGTTGTAATTTTCATTCAATTTAGAAGTCTGTGATAGAGCAGCAGGGAATGGAGATCTTCACAGTCATCCACAGAGATGCGATTGGTTCGTTGAATGCAGCAACGGTGCTGCTTACGTTCGGCAGTGCGCACCGAAGCTGTTCTTCAATTCCGATAAAAGAGTTTGTGATTTTCCTCACTTGACGCACTGTCATTCAGGTGAATGGTTACTCACTTTTAGGATTGACTTGTGAAGTTATGATAATTCTAAATGTCGGCAGCCATTGTCTGACTGCCAATACATCAGAACAATAGAAGCTGCCAGATTTTATAGCTTTTGACTATTTTAGGCAATTTATGCGTGATTTTAACATTATGAAGTTGCTGTGACAGATGGATACAGACCAGACGAGGTGAATACCGCTGCGTATTATCCAGGATTAGTTTACAGCCATAAAGGTCCATCACCTTACGAAGATCCAAGAGCAGAAATAATGCTCAGACAACGAACACAGCCTTACACCAACTCCCATTCTTCGCTAAGGCAGACACAGACCTTTCCTATGGAGCTTTCCTTTTCTGCTCATCAGGAGCCTAACGAAAGGAGACCATCTCTTTATCAGAAACCTAATGATAGGGAATTCCATGCATCAGTTGAGACTAAAGACAGGCTCTCAATGCCTTACTCTAGGCCTATGGTCAGACAGCCCTCTGCTAATACAGAGCAGGAGAAAATTCCTCTGTTGTATGCAGGGCCTAAAGACAGCCAGTTATCTCCATATTCCACGAATGCATATGCAAATGAAGAAGAAGATCTCGAGCAGACAAGCGATGGATTAGAGAAGAATGAAATAAGTGAAAATGTTGTCTCTCCTGACAACCAGCAACAGAGCTTAATTAGCCACCATTCAACATTTAATGTTGAAGGTAAACACCATTTGTTTTCCACATTTCTATTCTTGTTAGAGGAATAATAATAATAATAATAATAATAATAATAATAATAATAATAATAATAATAATAATAATAATAATAACAACAAGAACTAAGTTAGCCTGTGTGAAAACCACAATCTAAGTGTTGATGTTGTGTTTGTCTGAAAAGTGTAAGAAATTATCAATTTTCAACTTAGTTTATTCAACTGAACATAGGATGAGATTTAGGAGACAACTGGAAAAGTGTAACACTTTTTATAAATATGAACACACACACAAACACAAACACACATATATCCAATTTTTGGGTGCCATCATATCAAATACATTGAATTTATTTTCATTTTAGACTTTAAGAACTTTTACCTAAATGTGATGAAATTTGCAAAGAAGACAATGCGGGAACAACAGAGCCATGAATCAGCTCTCGGAGAAAGGATGAAACGTATTAGAAGTCTTGCATTTATTCATTTATTTCTGCAATAATAGCAAATAATCGAATTATATTTTATACTATTATGTCCAAATAAGTATGTATTTCGATTACTGACTTAAGAGTAATGAAGGTAATAATGTAAAGTTTGTAAATTTTCCATTACTTTTTGATACCAGGTATATAAAATAATGTAATTGGCTCAAATGATATTTTGATTTTTCTTTGAATTTTCATAGACGTAACTTTGACTTGAATAGTGATGTTGTAGAATTGATCAATGGATCAAATTATGAAAATGATGTAAGCAATCAAAACTAAAAGAAAGAGAATATGGTAGTTTATATAACTAAGTATTTTTGTCAATTAATAATAAGTCTCAGAACCAAGACAATGGTAAGTAGTGGTACAGGTAAACAGATGTAGAAATTGTATGAATTCTTTTACTTGATCAGCTTCATTTTAAATAACATTGAATGTATGTCTGTAATTATTTCAGACGTTGTAGACTCGACAGCTTTCAGTCATGTGACCGAGTTCATGGGTTCAAATCTTTACGCTGCTTTGTTATCGCGGAGCGCCATTACGATGATGGAAGCCATTCGTCTGATATCAGGACAGTAAGTTTAGCAATGGATGCAATCATTGCTAAAATTATTTGCATTGATGTTTTCAGTTCTTTTCTTTCAATCAGATTATAATAAGGTTACTATAAGGTTAGTTGATGATGATGATGAATATGATGATGAAGGCTTTTGTAAAGTCAATGGAGAGGATTGTTGTTTGTGAAGTGTTATTTATGCTAACTGTTCAATTTTTGGGTTGCTTTTTAGGTTTAATATGACTTCTGAAAGAGCCATTGAAACAATGCTAGACTTGCAGCTGAATACAATGTTGAAACCGTTCCCTGATCAGATTCATCCGGACACTGCCCTGCCAAGTGTTCCAGATGCAGAGACCTGTCCTTATCCGGAGTCGGTTGCTTGTGATGGGGACGTGCTTCGACTAAGGACCTTTGATGGCCTTTGTAACAACCTGAAGAGGCCAATCATTGGAAGGATGATGACGCCATTTCAGAGACTTCTGCCTTCAAGATACAGTGATGGTAATTGCTTATTCATTAGACAATCCTTTATTTAGGCTTTAATCGTCTTCTGCTGCTTTCATCTTTCTATGATCATTATTGCCCTCTTCAACATCCTCAGCTTTGAATGAAAATTATTCACTCACTCACTCACTCACTCACTCACTCACACTCACTAACTCACTCATTTATCCCACTCACTCATTTATCCCACTCACTCATCCCACTCACTCACACTCACTCACTCACTCACTCACTCACTCACTCATTTATCTATTTATAAATCTCTTTATTCTAAACAAGACATAGTTTAACTGGTATTTAGGACTCTAATATTTTTGAAATATTATGCTTTACGATGCATACTCTACCAATAATTGTGCTGCATATGGTTAATTAAATTGAGTTATATTGTTGATTATTTGAGGCATTGATGAAGTGAGACGATCGGTGACTGGAGATGAGCTGCCGAGCGCTCGTGTCATCAGCGCTCAACTCTTGACTGACCTGAATAAACCGAGTCGAGAGATATCCCTTGCTCTCGTGTTTTTTGGTCAGTTTGTTGACCATGATCTCACAAGGACGGCCATCACAAAGATCCCTTTGAATGATGGAGGTAACTGGGTCGTTTCACTCTGTTCCCCGTATCTTCACTTATTGTCACTCGAGGCAAAAAACTATTACTAAAAGACAAATACTTTTTTCCATCTGACAGGGAAGAGGATCATAAACATGTTTAGGAACAAAAGTAAAGAAATTGTCCACCTGCCCCTTCCTCCGCAGGGTAGATCCTAGCTGTGTTCACAGTCCATGCAACCATCGCTTCATTTTGTTTGCATCATTTGTTTGTCCTGTTGTTCACTGATTCAGTGTGGACGTTATTTCACTTCCAGAGATGACTGAAGTCAAGTGTGGACTTGATGGATGTGAGAGGAATTCGAAAGAGAGCTTCCGGGCGTGTTGGCCGATTCCGGTTCCAGACTCTGATTTGGTTTTCAACAATTGCCTGAAGTTTGTCCGATCTCAAGAAGTCCCTTCCCTTGACTGTAGACCTGGTTTGTCGCTGTACCTTTTCTTGTAGTTTTGAGTTTTATTTGTAATAGTCAGGCTCTTACAGTTGTTCTCATTTTGTTGTCTATTCTGCCGTCATTGCTTTGGAAATATGAAGTTCTTAAACTATATTATGACAGTTTTTGTAGCTTTATTACAGTCGTTTGTAAATGATCTAATACTTTTTTTAAAAATTCGCTGCCCTTTGACCTTTTTATGGCTAAAAATACCCCAATGTTAAAATTTGTCTGAAATTTCCTATTTATTATGACTAATAATGTTGTGCTGTGTGTGTGTGTGTGTGTGTGTGTGTGTGTGTGTGTGTGTGTGTGTGTGATGCACTTGTAGGCGGTAGGGAGCAGTTGAATCAGGTGACGCACTGGATTGATGCGTCCCAAGTTTATGGAAGCTCAAGAAATGATTCCGACTCTTTGAGAGATGAAACCAACTCTAGTATGTTGATCACCTGTAGCAGACATTTATGAATCAAGATTTAGAAGCTTTTTCAATTAATTATGTTGTTGGCAATTGCAGTAAATAATATAAGACTTGAACTTTGTTTCATGCAATGAATTTATGAAATGGTTGGATTGCTTTTCTTCTAGTGCGTGGACGGATGGCTGTTGCTCAGAACTCTGCCAGACGCTTCAAACCACTCTTACCAAAGGCTGCCAAGGCTGAGCCTCCGCTTTGTAATTCAACCAATGAGACATCCTTTTGCTTCCGGGCAGGTGAAGGGTTAATTTTGCAACTGACATTAGTGCATTTGCTGCTTTGCGAATATTTGCGCTATAGAAATGTACGTATAATACAGCAATAATAATAATAATAATAATAATAATAATAATAATAATAATCTGATTTATCCATTGTGTATGACTATTTTTCCACTTTTCTTACTGTTGAGATAAAAGCAAATATTAATCATTCATTTGTTGATGTCTTATTGTGATGTTATGGATAAATGGCTGAGAATTTACATTCCGTGATCGCTTAAGCACAACTACATTGCTAGTTACCGGTAACTTTGAATGGGCCATAAATTGTGGTGATTGAGGTAACAACTCGAGTCACTGCAAAGAACCCTTGGACAGACTTACTTTTAGTTGCTATCTAGCGAGACTGATGTCTAGTGTCTTAAGTTACCATGAAAATGAAAATGATTTGATTTGAAGGAGATTCGAGGGTGAATGAGAATCTGGGTCTTGGAATTTTTCACACCCTATTCGTCCGCCATCACAACTCAGTCGAGGAGCGACTCCACCGGATTAATCCTCACTGGAATGGAGAACGGCTTTACCAGGAGACACGGAGAATTGTAATTGCCTCTCTGCAGCACATCGTCTTCAATGAATTCCTTCCTCTGGTGGTCGGACCAACGAATATGAAGAAGTTTGGTCTTGGTTTACAGCAAAACGGCTATTACGATGGTCGGTCTGAGAATTTTTGTATTGATATATAAAGTTGGTTTTGTGGACATTGTTTCTTTGAAAAACATTCTGTAGTATGTTGATGCCTGTTGTGTTTCTGATCTTTTGGCTTGGCCTCAGAATTAATTTTTAAAACTTGGCACTCCACAGTTAATTGCACGTATGAAGTGACTGCAGAATTTTGCAAAGAGATTGTTGTATGTTGGAACCTGTTAACCATTATAATTATCTTACTTATGTTTCGGGGTTTAACCGCTAGATGGTATTTGGTTGTGCTTCCTGTCTTGTATATTAGTAGTCTTTGTCTTCTGGTTTTGTGTGATCTATCTTGGACAGCTGAAAGATTTTTATGTATTAGAATTCGTAAACCAGTAATGATCTGCCTTGTATAGTCAGATCAACCCAAATCTTTTTATTTTTAATCTTTAAGTCTTGAGTTTTGCCTTCAAGAGTGCAAATTAGCAGTTCTGGTGAGTTTGTTTCACTCATTAGAGTTATATTATAACACTGAAATGCATGAACGCCATCTTAGTTTATTGCTAATTGGTGTTTAGGTTTAGTATTTATCTCCTTTGTAAGATTTTTAGTATTTTTGTAATTTGAATTAATTGGAATCTTACTTAGGTTATGACGCTTCAGTGGATGCTAGAATTCCAAATGAGTTCTCAGCAGCCGCGTTCCGCTTTGGCCACTCCCTTGTCCACGAGCGCTTTGCACGGATCGACCAACATGGCATTCAGGATGATGGCTTGCTTTTGAGTCAGGTGAGTATGATATTCAAAATCAGACAATTCAACTTTAGTTAACTTTTGACTCTTTGCTTAAGTGGCAGCCTCAGTAGTTATAAAATACTGGTAGCTTATTTAATTGAGTAATGTTGCTTCAAAGTAAACGTTGCTTAATCTGATTGCTTCTGTGAGCTGGTGTAGTTTTTGTCAGAGATGTCAGACAATGAGAGTGACCTTAAAGTCATTGTAGAGTTTCATGTTACTTGATATGCTATTATTTACTGGTTTACTGATGACCAGTGCATTGTTGTCAGAACTATTAGAATAGCATTGACTTGAAATTCTGCATCAATTGAATGTTACCATCTTGTGAATGAAACTTGACCATCATTAGTTTTGGCTTTGATCTTTTTCTCTCAGACACTCGGCCAACCTATCCACCTGCACAGCACTGAGAATGGTGGCATCGATGGACTGATTCGAGGTCTTGCTCGTAATGCCAGCCAGAAATTTGACTGGTTCTTCACGAAGCAACTCAGCCGCAGTCTTTTCACGGGGTCTCCCCCTCATGGACCAGGACATGACCTCATGTCACTTAACATCCAGCGAGGGAGAGACCACGGCCTGCCCGGTTGGTCGCTTCGTCGTAGTCTTCATCTTTGTAATCCCTCTTTTGAGTTAGGAGCAATTGGCCTCTTTAGGGGAGAATTTTGTGAGCGGTCTGCCATTTAAATGACTGTCATCATTATCATTTGTCAATAATTATGCGAAGAAGCCACTGTATTTTGCCGAGTGCATTGCTAGAATTTGTCTGAGGGCAGAGGCTGGCTGGATGGGCAGTGCTAATGGCTGTACTGTGTAAAGTTTGTGCTTAGTCTATTAGTTTATTATTAGTTTGATTTTATTTGGTTTTTGTTCAGTTGAATTGTGTTTTTCCTTGTTTGTGTACTATTCTTTTTGATGCTGTGCTTGTCACGAATAAAGATTATTATTATATTGTGGAAAATGATCAGAGCCTAGAGTTCAGCTCCGAGTGATTCTACAGCAGATGCAACCTACTGTGTAGTCTCTGTGCTTATTTTGTCCTGTGCGTCTTCTTTTTCAGCGTACAATGATGTTCGTGAGTTTTGTGGACTGAGACGAGCGGTGAATTTTGAGACTCTAGCGACTGAAATCCAAGACTCAGCATTCAGAATGATGCTCAGCAAAGTCTATACGTACGACGATCAACAGTCATAACTTGCTATGTTTTTACTTTTACAATCAGTTAAGAGTACTTGCCACTAAGGTTTAGGCATAGACACCGTTGCTCAGTATCTATGGATGGTTTGTCATGCTCAGACATTGTTTACTCTGTCAGATTGGATAATTATGAAATGGAAATGCATGCACAGAAGAATCAGACTCAAAGTGCTAAAATATGCATCGGGCATTTAATTATGCATCCATTCATTGCCTTAATCTACATAAGATACATACGTGGATTTGAGTGTAAGACGTATTTGCATTCATTGACAACTGACTTGTTCTTGTTATTAAATGAACCTTCATATGATGCACGCAATGCACACTCCTCATAAGGATTAATTTGGCAAGTTAGAGTTTAATGTCTGCAGTGTATTTTCAGGAAAATGTGATGTGCTTAAGCATTGCTGTATAATTCTGGAATTGTAGCCATGTGGATGACATTGACTTGTTTGTTGGCGGCGTTTCTGAGGATCCGACAGATGGCGCTGTCGTTGGACCGACGTTCAGTTGCATCATTGCCACGACGTTCAGAAATTTGCGCACGGGCGACAGATTGTTTTATGAAAACAGGGAGAATGGATTCAACCTAGGTATGTTCACGAAGATGTAAGCAGAACCAAACCAGATGTGAAGATTTTACTCAGAATAATTTTGAAACTAACCGCCAATCTTCAGCTAAGAGATGTACATGCTCTCTGCTTGAATCATTTGAGTTATGAAAGGCAGCTGGAAGTAGCTGCTGTACAGATTGACTCTTCTGTGGCATTGCATTCTGGATTCTGATCTATGACCTAATGATGATTTCAACAGAACAGCTTAACGAGATTCGAAAACTGACGTTGGCCAGAGTTATCTGCTCAAATTCCGATTCCATCGACCGCATTCAGCCGTTTGTGTTCCTTCAGTCTGGAAAAGCTCCGGGTTTCTTTCGGTAAAAGTCGGATTTTCCCAACCAGTGCTCAGACTTTTCAAAGAGTTTTAATGTGTTGGAATTATTTTATTCTGGTTTTCTGATGCATTCAGTTTTATAATATTGCTTCCATTTGACAAAACAGTACACTTATCTGCCTGCCGTCCACTGTCTTTGACCGTGACTTTGACTAGGTATGACTGGAGTTTCTTTTGAAATCTCTTCTTCATCTTCTTCTTCTGCTTTAAGCCTTTGCAGGTTGTTAATGTCTTTGACTTTCACTTCAAACATTTTATGCATTGATGTCTTCCAAAGATAGCTGTCCATCTGCTTTTCAGTGCTTCTGTAAGCCATCACTTTCTTTGCCTCGGCGGCCTGGGCCTCTGTGGCCTCCCTTCTATATGAACTGTGCTTGTTCTTGGCTGTAGTCACTGCACCTCCACGCATCAGACTTGACCTCTGCGTCATTTCTCAAACCCTTCAAAATTGCCTTTTATCTAGTCCAGTTATTTCTCTTTTGACCTAGAAGAAAGTAAGTGAAGTGAGTGGATGGTCCAGGAAATCTTGTTTCATAAATGACTTGTATGTGTTTTTTATGTTTGTCTTAGAAACAATACGAGAGATGGGTTTAACATGGAAATTGACTGCCGCAGCATCCCTGGCCTTGATCTGAGTTTGTGGCTTGAGCCGAAGCAGCATTCCTTTTGAGTGATTCTCAGTTGTTTAAAATTAACTGAATTATACCGAATCTTTTTGTAGCATTATCCTAAAAACATTTTAAATGTGATAAGTAAACTGTACACATGTCTGTGATAAGAAACCTATTAAAGCACGCTTTATGTAATGAAATATTACAGTCCTGCATTTGCTCCTCTGTATTAGAAGGCCATTGCCTTCTGTATGAAATAGTCGACATTTACAAAGAACTGTTAATCTAATTGTAATTTTTTCAGTAACTGTAATGGTAACAAAGAGAGCATAAAATGAAAGAGAAAACTAAAGGAATTCTTTATAATACTTGGAAATTAAAAGCCTTTTCAGTACTTGATGCTCGTTTTTGTTAGAGTTTGTTTGATATTTTGCAGTTACAGCGTACAGCACAAACAGCACGTCAAGTACAAAGCATTCTATTCTTTGCTTCAAAAAACTTTTTACAAAACTTAGTTGAGTTTGTTTACTGTTTGAAGGGTTGCATGATTATCACAGAAGCAGAATTAGCACTAATACAATGACATTCAGAATTTCAGAGATGCATCAGTTTAAACTGAAAATTCTTCTTCTAGCATATGCCCGGTGAGGGAGGATCATTACTTTGAAAATACTTTCCCCAATAATTTGGGTACTCACTTGCTCTCGCCAGGGAGTCTATAATACTTACAGACTCCCAGCACTCCCTGTTCCCGCCCACTGACCAATAACAACGAGGGAGCTAAATGAATTTGTTGAGCCTCAATGTTCGAGTGCGCATGCGTGTTGTTGTTGTAGAAAAATATAATCAGCTGCATTTTTTTATAAATATTTAACAAAATCTTTAATTAAATGTCGATTGATCGACGACGATGACTGCGTTTGCTGATTATTTCTGGGTAAGTGGAAATCGCGTTTTCTTTGCGGCGCTCTGGTCATTTCTTCTGATGGAGGGCGTCTTCTGTGGTTACCTATAGGGGGAGTGATCATGGCCTATACCGCGATGATGCTCCTCTGATCAATTGACGTTTGCTTCGGTCTGAAATAGTCGACGATTTTACCTTAAAGCTTACGAGCTTACATTAAAGTCAGAGGCTTGTAAAATGCATGGATGCAGGTGCACAGATACTGTACAAATGGACCAATCAGTCTATCAACTTCTATGGCGCCGCTGTCGTAATGCATGGAGCATCAGCTGATTGCGCACAAGCCGAGGTAGAACCAAGACGAGCCGGAAAGGCTTCTAGATCAGCGGGGAGGAAGCAATCTACAGCAGATTTTGTGATAGCGAGTTCAGTCTATTGTTGATTGAAACTAGCATAAAATGGCTGAAAATATTATCTGTTTGCGGCTTTTTTGCAGCTTTTGTTTTAGATTGTTAGTTCTTATCAATTTGACTGATTAATATCGTGATTGGGTAATCATTTGATTGCTATTTTTATTAATTTATTAACATTTATGATTGATCGATTGCATTGGATTTAAACGTTCTAAAATTAAAACTGCAAAGCAAAGTTAATTTACTGTTTAACGATTCTGTCTTGTATAGCAATGATTTTTTTTCTGAAGATAGCAACTGAAATGGTTTCAAATGCATTTTAGAATTTTGTAAAATTGTGACGTTGTGCTGGGATTGGTCTTTTAGGGTGAGAAAAACAATGGATTTGATGTTCTCTACCATAACATGAAAAATGGACAAGACTCCAGCCGAGAGTTTGTGGAATTTCTTCGGGAGAGGTTGGGGCCGATGTGTTTTGATGATATCAAAGTGTCTTTTGCATAGTTTTTATGCTCTCTATGCCTCTGTACACATTAAGCTAATAATTATGCAGGTGACTATTGCAGGTGACTATTGTTGCTGTTAGTTTATTCTAACTTGTGTCTTTAGTAATATAGTCATCTCATCATTCATTTTATAGTCAGTAATGTACTTTTTCTTGCTTTTTAAGATCTGTGATTGATGTTTGATGTGGTCATTTGAATGCTGTTTCAGTTGTGTGGTGGAAGAGGGTTACATCAAACTGCAAGTTAAGCTTTCAAAATTTGCCACCAACTGTGGAACAAAAGGGTTTGATATTCACGCATTTTTCTTTTATTGTACAGTTCAAAAGAACCAGAAATCAAATTTCTTCAAACTACTGTTATGATAATTGTATTGATATATATTAATATTTATATTAATTAATTAGCATACTGTGCGTAATTGTGCACTGGGTTGTCTTGTGCTATACATCTTAGGTCCTTCAGTCCCTATTGGCAGGTTATCCGGACTCTGGCAGAGAAGATCTCAACAGTGCACCAGGAGCTGCTCACTTCATGGCAGGAGTTGCTGAGAGACGTTCAGAAGTACAATGCAGATCAACAGAAGAAACACCGCGAGGTGAAGTCGATCGTCTCTTCTGTTCTCTTGCCATTTATGTCTTTCATATTTTCCACTTCATTGAGTTTGTGTTGAATTTTTAATGGCTGCCTCGTATCTCTTTGATTTGATTGCCTAGCATTTGGGTTATTTTTACTGTTTGACAATTAGTTGAATGAGGTTGTTTCCCTTCTGCTGCAGATCAAAGATCATGAGACAGGGACCATAGAATCAGTGCAAGGCTTTCAGCAGACACTGGCCGCTCTGCAGAAGGTCTGACAATATGACAATCTTAATTATCTTTTAATGATCCAGTTTTTCCAAATGTGTCCTCCATTTATTGTCAGCATCAGTTGATTGCCATTTTAATTTTATTTTTCAGTCGAAGGAGAAATACCACACCTGTTCTTTGGAATTTGAGAAGTTGAAGCGAGACAATGCATCTCCCAAAGAACTCGAGAGAGCAGAACAGAAGCTGAAGAGAGCCAGTGAGACCATTTAAATTATATATTTTAAATTTTTCAATTATTTATTGCTATTTATTTTTAATATTTGTAGTGACGATGATGACAATTTTTTTTCTTGTGCTGGCAGTGATGAAGCTGATGATGGTGAGAGTAATTTTGGTTGAGTGTGTAATGGGAAAGTGGAGAGATAAATTGAAGCGATGAATCACTTATTAGTGTGACAATCATTATTGGGTCTTGTGGCATTTTATTTGAGGTTATATGCCTTTGTTATGCACAAATCTATTTCCTTGTCATACTGTTTAAAAGTCTATTTAGAAAGTTATGAAAACAGTGTTTTCTTTTTAAAAACAGACGATGAATATCGACAGTTTATAGAGAAATATTCTGCGGTCCGCACAGAATTCGAAACAAAAATGACAGATGCTTGTAAGGTAATTGCTGTTAATGTGTTTATTTGTTGATTTTGAACATTTTCACATGATTTTACATTCTTTGGTCTCTCTGTTTTTAAGATGTCTATGGACTTAATTTTGCTCTACATAACTTTTTTGTTTGTCTGCTTTGCTTTTCCGAATCTGATTATATAGCTAATTTCTTCGCTGTGGCCTTTTTAGCGGTTTCAAGAAATCGAAGAATCGCATTTGAAGCAGATGCGAGATTTTGTTGATGGGTTTGCAAATGCATGGGAAAAGCACAGTAACCAGCTCGGAGAGGTTTGTTCATTTGGGGTTTATGAGACTCTCAGTCCGTCGTTTTCATTTGCTCTCATAATTCTGTGCTGAATTTTGATGTTGTCCAAGATTCTTTAGTTTCACCGTAGAAATGAATATTTCTGATTTTCTTTTTCTCCCTGTAGTAGTCCATGAACTATAAGATGATGCATTTAAGAAATCTGTAGCTTCAGTGTGATCTGCTACATAGAACCTTTGCAGACATCGGCTGTCTTAATTTAGTTGCACAATCTCAGTTGATTTTGTAGGCGCAGAAGGAATTCCAGAATAGCGGCAGTGAGTTGACTGTGGAGAAGCTGTTGGAAATGTTGGTTCAGTCAAAGACGACAGGCACTGAAAAACCAGGTATAGGCTCTTTATATTTTGGGTGCATGTTTCATCATGTTGTAGTCAAGTTGTCAATGTGTTGACAGTTTATTAATCTGGGTTGATAGTTAACTTAATGTTTACTTTTAACGATAAAAGGCAAACTGTTCTTTTGGAGATGAATTTTTGACTAACTTATGATGATCGTGTTAAATTTAAAATATTGAAGCTGGTCAATAAAACTGATCGTTTAAATTTTTAATGTTGCTGCTGAATTCAATTTTAGCCATCTTTAATTCAAATACTGGGAAGAAAACTGAAGAGCGTATGGTTGTCAATGAGAAAGTCAATTTCGAATTGCACAAGTGGAAACTTTTGTCTGAGTTTGTGATTTAGCTTCACCTGAATTCTGTTCATCCTTACAACGTATTCCGTGTGTTTTAGGTTCCATTGAGTTCGAAGACACCGATCTCTCCGTGCTTCCGCAACCAGTCTCGACTCCTGACACGGAAAAGAAAGACTTTGCAACTCAAGATAAAAACAAGAAAGAAGGAGGAGGAGGAGCTGGTGATGTTCTCAGAATATTTAGATGATTTGCATTTTTTTCATTTTTAAAGAAGACTTTTACAACTTCGTATTCCAGTGCAGAATTTATTGACTTTTAGCAATATATAATTTCCCAAAGGCATTTTCCTGTTGTAGACTTTTCAGAGTGTAGGCTTTCTTAATTCCCTGTATTTTGTGTTGGATTTTCAGTTCAGAGATTTCCGATGCTGCTTGATACGGCAAATCATGTTTCAGGCAAGATGCATTTGAGTTATGCTGAACTTTAGTAGGAACTATTTTTAGATTCTATAAATTGTTTAAATCTTATTAAATAAACAATACTTGAATTGATTGTGGAGCGGTTTGATTATTTATTCTTGGCTATTTACTAATGTCAAAACAGCGTTTTTTCAAGTTATTTAAGTAAATTGAATTTTTGCAGGATTTTTACAAGGCAGACGTAGAAAGAAAAAGAAGACAAAGCAGGATTCACAGGAGAAGACGTAGGCGGTGGTTTCTTATGCACTGTATAAAGTTTCATTTCATTTTTCTATTAAATTTAAGAAAATTTTACATTTGATTGATTGATTGCATTCTTTCTACTTACCTTTATTCAATTGTTGTTTTGAATTTCAGGGAGTCAGAGGCTGTTGATAAGGCAAGTAATTCAATTGATGAAGTTTTGCTGCTGCTGCTGTCAAGACTGATCTGTGGCAATATGACTTAGGAATTCTCTGACAATCTTACAATCAGCTTTAGATATATTTAGATATTTTGGGGAAATTTTGTAGCTTGATTGTCAAAAAGAGTTTTTTTGTGTTTTCAGTTGACTTAATTGGTGATTTCAGTCCAGCAAAATACATAATTTGATTTTTGAAAAATTAGTTTCTGAATACATGATTAATAACATTTGATAATTTTTTGATGAAAATTGAATTGTCTGTTGGAATTTAGAATTCTTTCCAGCTCGATGAAGAGGGATATCAAATACAGCCAAATAATCCGATGGGAAGTATCCTTTCTAAACGCGATTCATCGTGGCGCTTTCATCTTGAATCAATATCACTTCTTGCTTTTGAAAAGAGTTCTTGGTTTTGTTGGATTTTTGCAGTGACCAATTGGTCGGCATAAAGAGAAATTTCATGTATGGTGTTTAGTTTCAGCACTGTTAATTAGGTGCTCGGCCATTTTTAGATCTTTCAGTTGCTCATTTCTTTTGGTTTTTGACTTAATATCGTTTAGCCAGTTATTTATTATTACATGTTTTTTTATTAATTAATTTTTATTTTGCTATCTCGGATGAAGCTAACTTAAGACACAGCGGGTGCAGCAGAGCTTACGATCTGTATTTTTATAGCGCCATCATTCATTTGCATTATATTTAATGTAGTTAATTATTGGCATACAGAGGAGCTCTTTGCTGTGACTGTTGTGATGCATTGCATTCGTTTGATGGCGTATTAATGGAGAATTCTTTGGTGGATTGTTTTCATAACTGGTTATAGCAGATGACCGCGACAGTTGGTATTCGAGTTCTGAGAGTGATTCCGGTAAGAGACTCGTGAGATTCATTGATTAATTGCAGTCTGGTTTCTTGTGTGTTGAAATGAGTGTTTGGTTGAGTGAGTCTTTTGTGTTTGTTGTTGATTTTGACGTGATTATATTTTGGAAGTTGTGGGAATATTTGATCGAGGTTCTTACTTTTCTGTCTCTTATCTTGAAAGACAGGTCATTTGAATAAATAAAATACTAAATAAACTTATTTTACGAGTCATGAAAATATAAAATCCTGTTTTAATATTCTGCTCTAAGTCGGGCAAAACATTCAAATGGATATTCTGATTCTTTGCTAAATGTGCCGAGAGCTTTCTTCTTTATCTTAGTCTGTTATCCATTAGATCTCCAATTTATTGTTTTCTTTCAAATGTAGACTAAGAATTGACATCTTTGAGAGACCATTTCATCGGATGTCTGTGTCTCTGTTTCTCATTTGACTGGTTTCTCTGACGTTGATCCATCCATGGTTGAGGATCTGTGTCGTGTGTTGCCTTTGTTTATTTCTGCTGCAACCATAGCAGTGCTTTATCAGTATCGCTGAAATTAATAAACAAAATATCAAGCCTTATTATTATATGATGTCAACTGTTTTACTGAATGTTTGTGAAGACCAAGAGGAGAAGAAGAAGGGCTTCATGGTAGAAATAAAGCCGTTCAGTCCAAACGACAACGCCACGTCAGCAGACAACGTCGACGACATAAGGACGCTCGTTCTTGGTCTTCACATCTCACCAACGGGCAGCGTAAGTGTCTTTGACGACAGAGACTCTCTGTGCGAAATATTCTCTTCATCTTCAAAAATTTTTCATGTATAATTGTGTGTGTATGTATGTGTATATATATATATATATATATATATATATATATATATATATATATATATATATATATATATATATATATATATATATATATATGAGCTTCATGAGCTGAAATAGCATTGTTGAGATTTTGATCAGTAAGTATGATAGTCGTCGTCGTTTCATGGACCTGTTGTGATTGGAAAAGAATTTTGTGTGAAATATTGTTTAGTCATTTGATCATTTGTTTTGCATTTCTTACCAACAGAGGGCAACTCCTGTGAACGATGGAAGTGCCAGAGGGACTTCGGCCGCCATCTCGTAAGGGGCTCTTCTTCTGTCACTCTCGTTTGAATTTTCTCTTTGTGTTTCTGTTTTGATTTGTAGAAAGGGGACCTCAGCTAGTTTAAACCCTTGTTGTGCAGTCGAATATTTTGTGAAACCGTGTTTCAAATTGTAAATAAGGTCATCAAAGTTTAAACCATGGGTTAATCCATTGACAGCATATAGTGCCGTAATTGTGTGGTCACAATTTGGTTAACTGGTAGCTATGATGACTGAAAATTGTAGGATAATTAATAATAATTATTCCATTTATTATTTCTACAATTGTGAATGTTTTCCAGATATCCGAGTCATGACATCCCTGACTCAGATGACCCTGCTGCTGTCCGTGGCACTGGAACCGGTTCCAGGTACCAGTCGCCGGCACTTGAAGCCATCAGCGCCAGTACTACACCTGGTAGGTTCCAAGGTGATAGCGTCAACAGTGTTGCCTTTTCCTTGTCATTGGCTTGCTTGAAGTTGCTTCTTTGCTTTGATTCATCTCACTTAAAATCTAGTGATGATGATGCTGGTGGTGGTGGTGGTGGTGGTGGTGAATGAAGCAGGCGGCTTATGGCATTTATATAGAGTTTGTCATTGCTTTCTCGAGACCTGTATTTATGTTTTGTGTGATTTTTGGTAGTTTGATGTTTTCCTGTTATTGTTTTTTTCTGAGGTCGTGAGGATTGGTCGCTGAGCAGCCCAGATGACTTTGTTCTTGCCAGAAGAGTTGTCAACACTCCGAATGCCATGATGCCGGGTCCAGGCCACGGCCAAACGACACGCGGCAGCGTTCCGTTATCGGTATCGGGATCAGTTGGCTAATTGACTTAAAGTTCCTGTTAAATTAAACCTTATAGTGGCATGATGATGATGATGATTCACAAAGGATCTTCTTTATTTATTTCTTCATAATTATTCCACAATTTACATAACATATAAACAGAAATAGCAGGCACATAAGCCTATGTACTTGTCCAATAATAATAGCATTGTAATAAATCAAATTGAGAAAGAAATAAATAAATGGTTACTGAAGGGATCATGGATCCCGCAAGAAAGTAACCAGTACATATGAAATTTTATAATGATAGCAGACATAAGTTAAGAATTAGTTTAATGATTTGAATTTAAGTAAAAAAATACACATAGTATATAAGTGTCTGTATCAAGGTAGATTAAAGTTTAAAAATATGTCTAATCCTGAAGTATTATTTGTTTAAGTCTCTTTTTAAGCAGTGTTAGGTTTGGTATATTTTTAATCTGAGTAGGGAGATTGTTCCATGTGTGTGTGGGCCATATATTTTTATTGTGAAAAGTCTAGTATTAGTTCTTGCAAAGGGAATAGATAAATTATCACTATTTCTTACATTGTACATGTTTCTTTTATTTACTTATTTTCTTTTATTTATGAGAGCTTGAGCAGTTGTTGATTGAGTCTTCATTTGTGTTTTCCTTTCAGACGCTTGTCCGATCGTCCGGTTGGCACCACGCAATTGACTCTGTACGATACGGCGATCACGCAGACAGCGTCCAGAGTCTCAACAACTTGCCTTTCAGTTCTTCTTCGATGTCTTTTGGTTCGTCTCGCGGTCCAAGTCCTCTTTCCCTCGCAGTTTCCGACGCCGTTCCGCTTGCCGTGGCCTTCTCAGAGACCATCAACGCTTACTTTAAGGGAGATGAAGAATCAAAGTAAGTATGGGTTGCTCCACTTTTCTGTCAGAAAATTTTTTTATCTGATTTCTTACCAAAAACTACTTAGTGCATTGAAAAAGGATTTGAAGGACAGGTAAGATGCCTTGCTTAATCGAATAATTTGTCCCCTGTGATGGAAGACACAATGTATAGAGCTAATGTCTAGCAGGCATGTTGTTTGTCTGTATGTATATACGGCATGTGTGTGTGTGTGGGTGTGTGTGTGTGTCTGTGTTTATTGTAATGTGTGGCGAAGTGTTTTGTGATGCAGTTTAATTTGCACCTGATGTGAACTCAGCCTCTGTCTCTGTCTCTGTCTCCAGGTGCAGAGTGAAGTTGACTGGTGATATGGTGATATCGTTTCCCGCTGGAATCATTGGCGTCCTTTTAGAAAACCCTTCGCCTGCCGTTCTTTCCTGTCGAATCAAAAACACGTCCAAACTGGAGCAGATTCTCATCAACAAGCAGCTTGTGTCGGAGTACGTGAACAGTTTAAGCCATAGAGTTTGTATTTCTTAATGCTAGAATTTCTGTTTTGATGCAGTTGAGACTTATTATTGCATTTAATTTGCCATGTATTTTGCTTGTTGTGTTTTGCCTGTCGCTAGGGTGACTTCGCACTGTACGTCTGACAGCCGTGTCTATGCGTTCGACATGGCAGCGCTGACTCGGCATCTAAAGCAGCAGTCGGAAATGAACAGATCGGCATCTTACTTCAACATTGACATTCTAAAATATCAGGTTCATTATTCAAACCATTTAGCCATCACTGTTCTTGCCTCATATTTGTCCTGCCGTGTCTGTGTCTTTAGTTGACTTCTTCTAGTCTTTGCCGTGGCAACGACTAGAAGAAGTCAACAAAAGACACAAAAGACAACAAAACAACTAAAGACAAAGACACGGCAGGACAAATATGAGGCAAGAAAAGTGAGGTCTAGTTGCTGTTGTTGTTTGAGTTGTTTTGTTGATTTTTTGTGCCTTTTAATTTGATCGTCGATTGATTACATTTGAATCTTTAATTTCCAGGTTCGACCGTCGGCTGGCTTCCGGAGCGTCCCGCTTCGTCTTGTGTCCTACTGGAAGTGTGAACTGTTAAAAACAGACTTCCGACTTGATTACTTCTACAATGGGTCTGCCATGGCGTCCGAATCACCCCTTTCCAACATTTCCATCCATGTACCAGTCGATGGTGATGTCACCAAGATGCAGTGCATTCCAGCTGGGACATGGTAAACTCTTTGCACCGTTACTACCCGGTACTAATTGCTTTGCCATGTGTTTCCTATGTATTGTGCTCGTAGGTGTAGACTTCTATTAAGGTCTCAAGGTTCAAGCTCTCCCACTTTTTGAAAAGTTACCATAGGAAAGGGGGAAGTATAGGATTTGGGCTCCCCACTTTTTCATCCAGGTTTGTGCCTATGATTGCACTTGGAGCCTCCAGATCATTTGCATTGCACTTGCACATTTAGCAAACTTAAACTGGAAAAAGCGCAGAATTTTACACAAAACTCATCTGGGTTTTTTTTGAGAGACTTGCTCAGATGTTGTTGTTGCAGTGCATTTTGTGATTGATAATTTTTGCACAGGTGTTCTGAGAAGAGCCGGGCCATTTGGCAGCTGAGTGGCATATCAGAGAAGTCGGAGAAGGGAAGTCAGGGATGCGTCAGAGCAAAATTCCAGCTGAATTCTGGTCCTTCGACGCCGAGCATTGCGGCCATTCAGTTTCTCTGCGACGGGACGACGCTCTCTGGAGTCGACTTTGAGTTGATTGGACCCGGATACAGGATCTCTCTCATCAAGAAGCGGGTCATCACCGGTAAGGAAGAAGTTTTCTTGTGCGTGAAATAGGATCTTGCTTGCATCGTTTTATCTCTTTCAGAAAGCTTTTAAAATTCTTTCAATCCTATGAATGCAGACAAATGTGGTTAAGCAGTCTTCTGACTTCTATAGCACCATTTCATAATTCCTTGTAAGATATGTCAGAGAAATCAGTCCATGACATGTTATTGTAAAGTTACCAGTTCTGAATATCTGTTTATTGTCATTGCAGGAATTGTAGTTGTTTGAGTTCTGATTATTAAATACGGTTTTAAAAATTAAGTAGGCATTAAATAGCTCTTCTTTGTAAATTCTATTTTATATTTTTTATTTGGTTTCATCTTTTAAACAGTCATTGTTTTTTCAAAGGACAAATGCATGCTAACTTTGATTTGTTTATTTATTGAACAAATTGCAGGCAAATACCTGACTGAAGCTGATGATATTTTGAAGCAGATGTGACCTTTGAACCTACCTACCTAACCTTTCGTTACCTGATCCAGAATTGAAGATTGTGGAACAGATTTATATATGTATGGATTTCTTTGATGTCTCCCATTTGTCTTTGTGATGTGGCGTCAAGAGACTGGTGTCTACCTTGTTCTTTGCTGTTTCCTTAGCATTTTATTCTTCATTCAATGATGATCTGTGTTTGCAGATTTTTACAGCTTGTGCCATATTTGGCATTTGTACAAAGCTTGCTCTAGAATAGCGATGTCAGTGGCATTTTCTTAGGCAGTTGTACAGCGCTGGTAAGCCATACAGCTGTGCGTCAGAAGAACTGTTCTTTGTGATTTCAGACATTTTATAATTTGATCGCCGCTTAGGAGCCAGCCATTTCATGTGTGTCTGATAGGTGTTCAGTGCATTTTGCAGTTCATGTCTTGAAATCCACTGATTTATAGTTTAATACACCTGTATTGTATGACTTTGTAGTAGGAACGTGTTTGGTTGATAACGATCGATGTTTTTATTTAAGTGTTGACAGATGATATTGTTTTGTTGAGTGTTTGGCGTTTGCTCAGTTTTTGAGTGAATCGTTTACTGCATTCCAGTTGTTGATTCTAGAAAGAAACTGATATTCTGTTTTTTTAGAGGTCTATACAAATTAAATGTACACGAGCTTTCACGCATTGAAGCCAATTTGGGGCTAACATACTGACTTTCAGATAACCAACTTTAGCTTTTGTTTTCTTAATTTTGTGATGTTTTTGGTTATGTGCAATTTTTGGCTGTTAAAAACTTATTTTTTAATGAATTTGTGTTGTCTTAGGAAGTCTTGTTCTGTATTTAAGTTAAGTCTAGCGTAGAGATGTTTTGTTACTTGTTTTAGTATTAATGTAAATTGTTACAGTTTTTGATGCAGTATTTTAGGTTTTTGCTTGAGGTTTTATGATTGGAGACAAGAGTCACAATAGTTCCTTTTTAATGATTATCATTGGCATTGACCATTTGTCCAACGTGTGACAGTTTTTAGTATATGTTATATTGTTTTAACTTTACAGTCTTGATTGTTTATGGCCAATTGCATAATGTTGAATGTTCAAATGCAACTAAATTAATAATTATGTTTAGAATTTAATTTGTGTGGAAGAAAGATGATAGAATTCAGTATAGAGTCAGTTGTATACAGGGACCATACAGACCATTACTTCAATTGGTGCACTTGGCATTTCCCTGTTTCTTCTCTGACCTGTGATCTGCTCGGAAGTGTTGACAACAGCCATGGCAGTCACTGTGCAAAAGATTTTGTCAGTGACAACACAAACAGCTAGTCAAAACATTGCAAAAGCACTTTGGCTATTTCCCAGTCATTCATTATCTTTCACTTTATCTGCTGACTGCCTGTAAAATGCTGTGTTGCCCATTGGTGGCGTGTTTATTTTGAGTGAAATGGTTAACTTTTAGAGATGCTTAATACCTCTCTTTCCTTTGGACCATTCTTGATTTACCAAATTTATTTGATGATTGTTTTGCCACTTATTTTGTGTGTTAGACACTGTTAGATCCGTTGGGATTTTTTCTTAATCTGTTGGAATTATTGCATTTTATTTATTTATTGTTAAGTGTTTTTGGATTCTGGTGGTTATTAGTTAGTGTTTTTTGTGTGTGTGACTGGTTTTTCTACCTTTTTTCTTTCTGACTGATGACTTAATGCATTTCTTTTGTTAGTCACGAAATTCTTTCTGCTGTGTTCATTTCTGTTCACTTTATTTTTAGTATGCTTATTAGTCTATTTATATTCGGTCAAAGAAAGAGGTGTTCAAATAGCACTAACATGTGGCCTGCTGTGAATTCTGCTGTTAGAAGTTCGTTTCTTGTAATTGATATGAATGACGTACAGCCATCATCACATAGTGTGATGGCATTAACACCTTTATCAGTATTGTTTGTCTACTTACCTGATGTCTGATTTAATGTGACCTACTAATTTTGTGTGATTGGTGAATTCTTTATTTAACAATTTTTAATAACTAAAAAGTAAAATATTGATTGCCAATTCAACAATATTGTAATTAGTTAAAATGCAGTTTTCTTCAAGTGTGTTGTATGATTTTCCAAATTTTTATTTAGGCACAATTTTCCAAATATTCCTTTCACGTGATTGATGGTATTTTTTTAGAGAATATGACTTTTATATTATAATAATTGAAAGAATACCAAATAATAATTATGTGCCATATTTAGAATTATTTTCTTTCAGTTCTCGCGTTGAGTTATGTGATAAATGTTTGGTTATTGTGAATGCAGGTTTTAGATTTCAATTAAGTGAAACAATGTTGCTGTCTATCTTTAGTCACTCTATGAGGTTTTAATAATAATAAAAACAGCCAGGTTTAGGGTGATTCAATAAGGTCTGCCCTGTGTACCACTAGTATAGGCTATAGGTTAGAGCTTGTCAACATGGATTCCGATAAACCTGCACGTAAGTCTCTGCTTTGACTGGAGCCATTTATTTATCTTGGCCCCCTTTGGTTTCACTTTTCGTCAAAGACTTGTTAAATACTAACTTTTATTTAACATAAGCTTTTTAACCAATTCCCATAACTCCATTCACGTTGAGAGGAGTTTTGTCTAGTTTAGCTTTGAAGTTTTACCAGACTAAGAGAGAGGATAAGTATATATGGGAGCCAATGACTGTCTTTGAGAACTTTCAGAGGTGACTTGCCTGTATAAATGATAGGCAACTAGCCACTAGCCATATTAGTTCCAGATAAATCCAGAATAAGTTTCTATATGTTATAACACCATTTCTAATACTCTGAAGAATCAATCGATGGTAAAGTCTTTAAAGATTTATGTGGGTTTGAAAAGCAAGCAGAACAGTGAGTAGAGAAACAATGTTTAGTCCCATTTTGACAGACGAAAATATGGCGCTATAAAAAAATAGAAATGTGTTGGAGAGGACAGGAAACGGAAGTCGTCGGTCGCCGTTGCTTCTGATGCAATTTGCTGTTTTATCTTTTGATTTCTTTTATTAAATTTTCTCTTGACAAATAAACACTTCATTAGCTTTTGATTAATCACACCTTTCGGCATTTTACGGTAATAGCTGCGGCGGCATTCTGACCGATGTCTTTCTGCTAATCTGCTTATATGTCTCTGTTTGCTGTGACCATGTGTTACGAATATTGATGGTTTGTCTAATTGACCAAATTGATTAAATTGTCCACTGTATTTGTGAAATCCGTTAATTACGCAATGGCTTAGTAATAGTTCAACAATGAAGCCATCTGAGGATTGGTTTTCTTGTTGAACAACAATTGATTTGTTATTCAACAAGAGGTGCTTTCTCCATAGTTGCCCCAAACTCTGGAACTCATTGCCTCCGCTTGTATTCACTGTAAAGTCTCTATCAAGTTTCAATACAAGATTAAAAACCCTATCATGTTATGATTATATGCTAATGTTATCATTATTTTCTGCTAATCTGTAAATGTTCATGCATTCTCAAAATATTTGAATAATTTTAATCATTTATATTGACCAATTATTTGCTCTTGACTTACATTTTGATTATTTTGTTGTTAAATAGACTTTCAGCAGAAATGCCAGTACTTTCGTGTCGCTTCTATGAGCACCGATTTCCAGAAATCGAGGATGTTGTTATGGTAACCGTTCGTTCTATAGCAGAAATGGGAGCCTATGTACACCTGCTTGAGTACAATAGGATCGAAGGGATGATCCTTCTGAGCGAGTTGTCAAGGCGACGAATTCGTTCAATCAATAAATTGATTAGAATTGGCCGTGACGAATGTGTCGTCGTAATAAGAGTTGACAGAGATAAAGGCAAGCTGTTGATATGATTAAAGCGTAAAATTTTTATGCTTTGAAAAGTTGAATTTGTGCTCGTTTACGAACTAGATTTGTCATCAAATATTACAATTCATTGATTTTATTTTGCTTCAAGAAATTATATATTTTAAATTTCTGTTGTATTTATTCTGCTTCTCGATACATATATTATATCTTTGAGTATTGTGACAAAAAGTTTATTCAAGACCTTTGATGAAAAGTGTTCTGGTAGATAATATTTTGAATTTAAGATTAATCACTTGTCACTGATTTTAGATGAAATTCAAGTGCAGTTCTTTTGATTAATTAATGCAGTCTTACCTTTTGCTGCTTTAGGTTACATAGATCTGTCAAAGAGAAGAGTTTCTCCAGAGGAAGTTGTCAAATGTGAAGAGAAATTTGCAAAAGCAAAATGTGTGAGCAGTAGAACTGAATATTTTCTGAATTTTATTAAGCTTCTAGAGAACTACTTTATGAATATTTTGTAGAGAAGACGAGCAAAAATATTGGAGGTTACATTTGGTTTTATTTGTTTCATGTTAAGGTGAATGGTATCTTGGTTCACGTGGCTCAGTTGCTTAAGTACGAGACTGAAACTGAGTTGGAAGAACTTTATCAGAAGACAGCGTGGATGTTTGATCGCAAATACGGAAAGCCCGGAGCATCTTACGAGGCATTCAAGCACGCAGTCACGTACGTTCTCTCACATTCATTGGTGCTCTCTTTCCTCTTTCTCAGTTTTGCTGAATCCTTTCTGAGTGCATTTCAGATCTGTGCAGAACTCTATTATGGCTGATTATATTGTGTGCATTTCTTTATTTTGGTTGGTTTTTCCATCAGTTCTTCCAGTGGACTGAACTGTAGTTTCAATTTCTGTTTTGTATCTGTGCAGTTGATGGCTGTTCTCAAGTGATTAGTCACTGTTATTTCATAATGACTAATTTGTTTACTTTCTAGCAATCCTGAGGTTCTGGATGAATGTGATATTGATGAAAATACGAAGAATGTTCTCCTGACGAACATTAAGCGCCGTCTTACGCCTCACGCCGTTAAGATCAGAGCCGGTTGGTCGTCCTTTTGCATCGTTTCCGTTTTCAGGGCAGTCCATCGCTGTTGTCTCTTTTGTTTAGAATGGTATTGTGTGTATTTTGGTGTGTTTTACTTGGGTCTGTTGCTTGTAATTTTAGATCTTGAAGTGGCGTGCTACGGCTACGAGGGAGTGGACGCGGTTAAGGATTCACTGAGAGCCGGTCTTAACATGTCCACCATTGAAATGCCCATCAAGGTCAGCATAGAATGGCCAGAGTCACAGCGACGTTAAGGAGTGTTAACTGGCGAAGTGATTATCTTTAAAAGCCAACGCAGTTCTCTGATTGGATGTTGAGTTGATGAGCTGCCTATACGAAGTGTTTTTCTTATTCAGATCAATCTCATTGCTCCTCCGTTGTACGTCGTAACTACACAGACGCTCGAGCGCTCCGATGGAATCCAGAAGTTGACGGAAGTAATCGAGAAGATACGACTGTCGATAGAAAAGAACGGCGGAGTCTTTGCCATTAAAATGCATGTATGTATATGAAGTGGAATAGTCTCTTATTAATCGTGGCTTCATTGCTCTCTTTCCTCCTTTGCTCCTCTTTGACCGATGCCATGTGTTTCACGCATTCTGCCACCAAAGAATCAATTTATGCTCTTCTGATGTATTATTTCGGTGTTTTTTATATCTTTTGTTAATGTTGCTGCATTGATAACAATTACAGCACTTATTATATCTAGGATATTTTGTCATGTTGTTGCTTCAGTACTTTTTGCCTTTGTTTTTAGTCGGCCAGATTAACGAGTGTCTCTTTATTTTCATGTCTATTTTTAGCCCAAAGTTGTGTCGGACACGGATGAACTGGAGCTGACGAAGCAGCTGGAGAGGCTCGAAGAGGAGAACAGGGAGGTCAGCGGTGATGAGGACAGCGAGGCCGATGAGGAAGAGGAAGAGGACGAAGAAGAGGGCGGAGGAAAGAAGGACAGCAAGGATCAAAACGTTAATGACAATGAAGAGGATGATGGACTGTTTAGTAATCAGTAGAGAGTCGAGAACCTAATGTTGTCGTCTGTTGCTAAATGGAAATAGTAAAGGGATTCCAGTTTTGGGGGGATTTACATAATTTATGCTATTTCATCGAACATTGTGAATTGGTCAGAAGAAAGCCAAACGCTTTGGTGCTGGTTTTTTATCCCGATTCCGTTAATGTCTTGATGGGTTTGGGCTGTGACGTATTGTATCGTTGAATGTGTTCATTGGTTAAGACTGGTGAAAGCTTTTCAATGGCTGATATTTGAGCAACATACAGTATAACATTGGGTGTGCTCTTCATTTCACAAGTGTTGATGCTCTGGCGTATTCTGATGCTGTAAGCAGTATACTGCATACTTACTTTAATTAGACGTTTACTATTATCTCACTGCATGACACCAAATATAGAATGTTTGATATTTGCCAGTTTCCGTGTGAATTCTGGGGCAAATCACCTTTCGCTTTTAAACCCGAAATGAATGCACAACTGGATTCCCGTTGAAGTGGACTTTGAGTAGAGCATGAGACAACCGCTATTTGCTTCATAACTTAATATGTGCAATTAGTAAAAAATGTAGTAAAGTGAAGGAAACTTTAAGAAAGTATGCTCTCCATAGGCAGTGGCGGCTCCACCGGGGGGCCCATGCCCCCTATTGAGTGCCTGCCCCCCCAGTTGGGACCCTATACTTAATGCTACATACATTAAACAACAAATGGTTGCCCCCCATGATTAGAAGTTGCCACCCCAACGGCCCCCCCCCACTTGCCAAGTCCTAGAGCCGCCACTGTCCATAGGCGGATTTTATTAAAGGCTAGGGTAGGCTTAAGCCTACCCAACTAATCCCACCAAAACAAAAAAATGTTTTTCCCATCAACACCAGGTCTGTCGCGTGATGGATGGCACCCTCAGACCTCCATGCTAGCAGCTAGCCCAAATATTAAACTCTAAATCTTCCTATGATGCGCTCCATAATTAATAAATGTTTCGTTACTGCGTCGTTACAAATTGCAATCAGCTTTCGTCTGTTAAACAATTATGGAGCAAAAAAAATGAAGTAATTAAGTGAAACTGGAGCATTTTAATAAACTTAACTGTATTGTTACTGCAGAACATAGAATAAAAGTTATTGTTCGAACTTCTTAAATTTCAGCTTACCCCTTTAAGCCTCTCTAAATACGCCCATGACCGGCGAATATATCGGTGTTTTGTGTGGTTTCTTATTTTTTCTTAACTTTCTTAATTACCCAAAAGAATTGCTCGAGTCTAAAATTTAAAATGCGAAAGTAGAGAGTAGGGCCTATAATATTATATCTTCGTGTCAATGAAACTGTTCGCTTACTAGAACCTGTGATACTTTGAGGCGAGCAATGTTAGGCTCTGGATGTTTAGCGTCGGGGTGGCCAACCTTTTGTGAAATGGGGCCAATATAAATTCTAATCAACATGTATTTATTGTTTTTGTACTTTGTTTTCAACAGCAGTGGCAATCATTGCAGCCGTATCACGACTGTAGCCTAACAGTGGTTACTGGTTACGGTTAGATTAAGAGGTGATCGTGCGCTGGTTTCACGCAGAGATGTCATTTCACTGTTTTTCAGGGGGGGGGCAAAACACTTTCAACTTGACAAGTTTGCGAAAAAGTTTTGACGACCTTTTTTCTTTTTCTTTTTTTTGCTTGTCAGAGTTTGTAAGTCATTTGTTTTACGATTAGTCAAGCACCACACCTTTAGGGGCTGCTGCTGACCTTTAAAAAAACTAAATAACACAAACAAACATTGGCGAAAAAAATTTGTTTCCCTAAAAATCAGCGGGGGCAAATGCCCCCTCCCCCGAATGACGTACCTGCCTACGACACCACAAATTTTCGCTCAAATTTCCAAAAAATACCCTGGACTATAGTCCATGAAAAATTTTCGGTCGATCCAAAAATTCATGTCGATATATTGCTCACATTTCGCTTTAGAACCCTCAAGCGCCCTCCACTGATGTCAGAGGACTAGAAAAAGCCGTCACTTTCCGCCGTATTAATGTGTCTATTCTATATTGGCTATACATTGTATAGATTTAAAAACCCTTTAAAGTGATAGATATCCAAAATGCAGGTCCAGATTCTTTTTAGGCATCGACTGGACTTCAATCGATGCAAATATGAAAGCCCTACGACCAGAGACGTCATTTCATTGTTTTTCAGGGAGGGGGCAAAACACTTTCGACTTGACAAGTTTGCGAAAAAGTTTTGACGACCTTTTTTTTGCTTGTCAGAGTTTGTCAGGCATTTGTTTTACGATTAGTCAAGCACCACACCTTTAGGGGCTGCTGCTGACCTTTTAAAAAAACTAAATAACACAAACAAACATTGGCGAAAAAATTTGTTTCCCTAAAAATCAGGGGGCAAATGCCCCCCCCTAAATGACGTCCCTGGTTTCACGAAGTGATGTAGGCAATGAATCCCGGAGACTGTTGAATTGGAAACAATAGTTGATCAGCGAATGAGCGTCCAGTTCGAATCGTAACAGAGTCTTCCTGATTCGACGGCAAACGATCGAAAACAACGGACGCCATCAATCGAAGGAGGACAAGGAGACGACGCACAAGGATCGTCTAAGCAAGTAAGCAAAATCCGGTGAATTTATATAGCGCTTTCTTAAGTAGCATCACATTAGCTGCAGCAGCACAGTACTGCAGTAGCACAGTCATAAGCAATGCCCATGTATTCTTAGTTTAAGCGATTTCAGAAATAATCAATTAATAATTTAAGGTTGATTTAAGAAATAATCTATTTACCTATATTTATCTAAGAAATAATAATTAATTGAGTGATTAAGCTATGAGATCGATTAACCTGTTGACTTGATGTAACTATAGGCTGGACAATGGACAATGGACTTACATAATGTTATATCGGTGTGTCTTACCTATTTGACAGCGCTTGCCGCCGAATTGTCCTGCGCATGCGCAGTAGTATCCGATCTTGAAGGGATCTTCAGAGGTGCTGCAAAATCCACCGTTAAGACAGGGATTCGGGTCACAGAGGTCAAGCCCTGAAGAAACAGCAGACGACACGCAAAGGTAAGACATGCCACAGGTGGGCGTATCCAAGGTGACTGCGTATAGCTCATGCTAATTTGACGACAGGTACTACTGCTTTTACTACTACTACTACTACTACTACTACTACTACTACTACTACTACTACTACTACTACTACTACTACTACTACTACTACTACTACTACTACTATTACTACTACTACTACTACTACTACTACTGCTACTACTACTACGACGACGACAACGATGATGATGATGCTGACGACGATGATATCGTAACGGATGCATGTTTGAAATTGAAAGAGATGAAGATATATTAGCTCCTAATGATTCCGCTGCATTATTATATATTTGCTGTCATTCGGATTGTCATTCGTACGAGTGCAGAGCCCCGCGGAGGACAATCGGCCGGTCCAAGTGCCCGAAGTGCGGTTGCACCAGAGGACGCCGTCAGTGTCGTTGTCATACTGGTACCCCTCTAGACACTCGTAGACGATGTACTGGTTGGCGATGTAGAAGAGAACGCGAGAGTTACTGAAGACGGGAACGTTGTCCGTTCGACAGTCGATCTCTTCTGAAGAACAACAATTAAAACAGCGCTTAGAATAATTCTAAGGCAACGGCGTCCTTCTCAATCTCTGTCGCCCTTCAGAACCACAGGTTGTTGTCTTCAAGTATCGTCCACATTTGAGACCATGGAGGGCGCCACAAGCCAAATATTGGGTGGGCCAACACGGCCTGTTTGAAATCGGACAATGCAAGGACTAGTGTTACAGTATAGGCTATAGATATGCAAACATTCAGAAGAGTGATGAAATGAATTAAAGCCACATATTCTTGTGTCCCCATCTTTGCTGTGTCAAACCGTACTAGAATTGTCAATATATATTCTGTCCCAATTTTTTCTAGAGCTTTCGAAATGCCACGAAAAATACTGAGCCATTTGAAACGACACTATACAAAGTCTTTCAGAAATCTATTCTCTGTCAAGTGTCTAAAAAATCAATCGAGAGATAAGATGGCGCTTAAGAGAGCTGGTTTCTTCTAATACAGGTTTTATAGACCACAAAAATATTATAAAATTGATACCCTGTTTGAAATTGGACAATGCTAGTGCTACAGTAGGCTATAGATATGCAAAAATTCAGAAGAGTGATGAAACGAATTAAGAATTGGGACTCTGAGAGGCACAGTTCATGGGCGTGTGGAGGGGGCTGAAAAGGGGTGCAATTGCGCTCCCTGGAAACAGTTGTGAAGTAATGAAAAGAGTAAAATTAATTTTAAAAAGTAACCTATATATAGTACTAAGTTAAAAAGGGAATTTATATAAGAATCCGATGAACTCTCTCAGTGGCGTAGCCAGAATTTTCAGCAGGGGGATTACGAACGACCATTCCCCAACTTCGGAACTTCGGAAAATCCTGACAAGCAAAAAAGTCGTCACTTACTGTATTCACTTATTTCGCTTAGCTAAGTTAGTTGCGCGGCCAGTCTATTCTTTGCTTTTTCTACCTTAAACCCGATTTTGGCGCCACCACAGAAAAATAATACTCAATTAAAATGTTTGGTCGGCCAACCAATGGAGGTTTAACCCACAACCCCTGGCCACGCCATGAACTCTTTTGTAGCGCTAGATAATTAGTTCAATAGATCTCAACAGTCTTGTACAGTAGGTCTTACATTTTGTTTCTTTCATGTTTTGTGCACCCACCTCTACCTGGAAAAATTCTGTGGACGCCCAGAGAGGCACTGAGGACGATTTTCCAGATGATTGGGGGAAGGGTAAGGGACATCGCTATTACATGAAACTTTAAACTCTGAATTGGATTATTTGAGATCGTAAATACATGCATAATTAATAGAGCGGCTTCGTATTATAAGCTAATGGAGCGGAGCCTCTGACGTTGTCATTGTTTATGTTTGTAGAAATCCTTACTACAGACCTGCATTCTACCCGCCGCAAATCTTCTTATCATCCTCCAAAAAATACTTAGATGCGACTGCCTACCTGGACCTACGTCCTACAACCTCGACCACCACGGAATACGGATTATAGGCAATGGATTTACACTGTATATAGATTGAGCGCTCGTGAATAAGCTGGTGCACTGCTCCAAGCCTACGGGCAGCGCTATAGAAAATTTGTGTTTACTTACTTATTTACTTAGAAAATCTGAAGAAGGTTTTCTTCGTCACCTACTCGCTTGCAACTGAACTACAGCGAAAACTGTCGACAGAAGGACCAGACGAAAGACCCGTTTGCATCGGGTAGAATACGGAGCGGCGGCGTCGTCGTCATCATCATCCATCGCCGATTGACGAAGTTTTCTGGTCACGTGATGATCACTTCATGAAACGAAGTTTTGTCTTTGAGAGGAAAACGCGTTCGATGTCTTTTCTCTAACGCTTCGATATCATAATTAAGGAGAGACTTTAGCTTTGGTTCGGTTCTTAACGTAGGCCCTCTGCCTATATGCCGGGGATCATCAGAGCCTCAGCGGCCGGTGCCCTGTGCCTGGCGGGGCGGCCACCGCCTCCTGCGCTGGAGGTCGTCGTCGTCGTCGTCGTCGTCGTCGTCGCATGACTGTGGCTCTATAGACTTATCATTCGGAACGCAATAATAATTCAGTGGCGTCGTTTGGCCGAAGAGTAGATCTTTAGAATGTTTGCGTGTTAGTGCGTCCGTGCGTGTGTTCCTCCCTCCCTTCGCATTCGCTGCCCTGAGTTCCTATATTCTAAGCTCACTTATTTTCCCACAGTTTCAAAAACTGCAATTAATTTCAGGCACAGTTGAGCGATGCGTGACAGCCGATCTGAGTTGAACATCCGAGAAAGATAAATATATATATATATATATATATATATATATATATATATATATAAAGATAGAGAGAAAGAGAAAAAAGAGAGAGGGAAGAGCGATTGATGTAGCGCCTTATTTCAGGGCGTCGTACATCGTTCCACCGACGACTAAGGCCCGAAATTGCCGCGAATGCAGCGACTCTACGGAGCACGCCTTCTCCTCCTCCTCCTCCTCCTCCTCCTCCTTTTCTTCCTCCCTCTCCTCCTCCTTCTATGTCTGTGTCTGGCGCACTGCTCCACTGTACGCCGCTCGCCGGAGATGGGGTGCGTTTTGGGGTGGATTGGGGTGACGTTTTTCCACCACCTCACCGATCGATAGTCGATCGACATCGGCAGACAGTTGAATTCCCACCGACGACAGGACTGACAGGACTGACAGGACTGACAGGGCGGTTCATGCTACAACAACAACAACAACAACAACAGGCAGTCCGCGATAACTAAATCCTCATTAGCTGTACTAATGTCTACAGCACAGTGCATTTATTTATTAATTTCCTTATTTTGTTATCAATGTCTTGCTGAATATTCTCCGAAATCAGTATTTATGAAGCCATTTGACAGATCATCTGAGGTAGGTAGTCACGTGATCTAACCATTATACTATATGAATATTAATTGTATTCAAATGCGGCGTTGTCAAATTTCGTAAGTAAACATAACAGAAAATCGTTATTAATATTTCATTAGGAAGGCGCTATATGAATCTCTTTGATAAAGGCGCTTCAAATTGTGTATTTCTCATTTATTTTTCACGAGTTTTCTGCCATATTTCATATTACAGCCACCGAGGCCGGTGCAGCTCATGACGGCGCCATTTGCAGACGACGTCTGGCCGAGCCTCGTTTTCATTTCGAGGTCACGATGATTCCAAACGAATCATCATTGCTTAAGCGCCTCGCCGAAAAATTATTGCTTGACAAAAATAGTGCGGCGCTAGATAATTCAACGGAAGTCAACTCCATCCCTCGCCCCCACTCAATGCGTTTTCGGAGGGAGGGGAGGAGTAAGGGGCGGCGGTTGTCACTGGCAACCGTACAGATCGTGGCTGCACCACAGCAGCTGCAACAGCGGCGGCGGTGGCGCAGCTGACAGCTGCAGCAGCCGACATCGGCAGAAAGGCAGGCGCCTGACGGCGGCAGCAGCAGCAGCAGCAGCAGCAGCAGCAGCGTTGTCGTTGGAATTTTGACGGAGCTTGCGTTGCTTGATTGAGCGTCGAATGCTAATTTCTCTTACTTCCGTTTCCGGTTTTAAATTGACCGACGGTCGCCTTCGAAGGAGAAGTAGACGATGTTGAAATGAAGGGAAATCTCAGCAGACGACGAAGGTCAGAGGTCACTGTGCTTAATTATTAAGAGACGCATCCATTAATGACAGAACACGTTATATGACGTTACGACAGCAATCGAGGCGACTGTTTATGTAGCGCACTATATATATACACATACATACATGTATATATATATACATATACATACATGTATATATATAACTATATATATAGTATATAACTATATATACATATATCACTTAATACAATAGGATTGTTGCCGGGAAGAGGAAGCAAGCATTAGAGACATAGTGACGTGTTCAGAGATCTTTGAAGTTTGAAGAATTGATGTTTACCAAGAGAGTCTGCAGATGACGAGAAATATCACGACTGACTCTCAGTTTCAGACAGCACCCTGCCGCCCCTTCTCCTCCTCCTTCTCCTCCTCCTCCTCCTCCTCCTCCGCCTCCTCTGTCGTTGTTCTCTAGTTATGAAGTTTTGAAAACCCAACAGAAGTGATGCGATGTGAATATTTCGGAGGAAACGTCAACTGGAAATCCTCATCAGAACCACATTTCGAATGACGTCGTCGCCATAATAAGAGTGAAGAATCAGAGGGTGAATAATTGAACCCCCTCCCTCCCTCCCCTCTGACTCAGTACATTATTTGTCCTTCTGCCCGTATTCGCCATATGAACGTTTTCTGCTTCTTTTAGAGACTGCGCTGGACGACGCCCCAAGAGGACCGCGCAACTGACGTTTGCCTCGTAGAAGCAACGACCCTCCTCCTCCTCCTCCTCCTCTTCCGAGAGAAGCCGAGACCGAAGCAGAGAGGAGCGGCCGGGGTCATGAACTTCCTGAAGAGATTCTTTCAGAGCAGCGCCTCCTCCTCTCCGTCCAGTCCGAGGTCCATCAGCCACGACGCCGTCGACCGTCTGATCCGCAGCAGCACCAACGGCGGCGGCGAGGGCAGCGGCGGCGGCGGCGGTGGGGCCCCCGGCGGCGGCGGCGCCTGCACGACTCCGACTCACGAGTCGTCGTCGAGGAAGACGCGGAGTAAGTCGTCGGCGAGCAGGAGCAGCACTCCGACCGGAAGTATGACGTCACTTCCGGGAGTCGTCCTTCGTCCGGCGCCGTGCACGAGAACGAGGGAGATCCGGATGTCGTCCAACAAGAACTTCGCACTCATACTTCCGGGATTGCTGTTAGGTGAGAGAGAGACAGTCTACTTCCGCTTTCAAGGACGCCGACTGTGGCGGCAGCAGTTGCAGTGATACTCTTGTTGTTGTTGTTGACTTGTCGTTGTTGTTGGAAAGTAAAAATCGATGCGATGCTTGACCAGAGTCAAAAGAATTAGAGACTGCAAATGCTGTTACTGATGAGGGGAAGTGAGGGAAGAGGGGGTGAGAGAAGGGGATTTTCATTCGGACGATGACATCAATGAAGTCGACAAAACCACGAGATTTAACTCGCTCTTCCGTAGACACGATATCTGCTTTTGGGTGTTACTGACAATGCCTTTAGAATCCCAGAGTTTTGCTCGTCTGGATTGGGATGGGAGGGGAGGGAGGGAGGGGACAAAACCACGGCGGTTTTAACTGTTGCTTGGCTAGACACGATATCAGTGGCGTTTTGGGGGTTACTGACAATCTTTTAGAAAAAAAGAGTCGTCAGCACCGTTCATTTCTATGGTTAGGGTTGTTAGGGGAAGTGGAGGGTTAAGTAACTTCAGCGGCGGTTGCTCTTTGGGGGCCTTCAGCCAGGGGGGGGGGCAGTCAACAAAGTACGTTACGCCACTGCCCACAATGCCTCACTGTCTGTTAATTAATCGACAGGAAATTAGTCCAATGCCATTTAAATGCGTCGATTGAGATATGGATCGATGTCGATCCATTGATCGGACCAATCGCTGATCAATACGTTGATTCATTTAGGGCATCAACTCCTTCTCCTCCTCCTCCTCCATCGGCCGCCCACTTCCATTCCTCTCCCCTTTTTCCACCCGCCCCAGCGCAGGCAGTTGTGACCTAATTGACCGCCAATCAAAGAACGAAGGAAGGAAGAAGATGACGTCTGCGTTTGGAGGCACAGCACCTGCCAGGTGCTCGTATTATGATGATGATGATGAAATCAATAGACCATGACAACCAGACGACTCGGGTGGATAGAAAGGCAAGGACTACTAGAATTGCCTGGACGGCCAACTGAAAAAGGAGCCATACTTCAGGGGGCTGAATAAATGCAGCCTCCTGTGCATTTGCATGTAATTTTGGACTTTTTCAACTTGCAATTGGATTCGAAACCAAAACGATGAGGGGGCGACATTGTTTTGCATTTTTATAAAACCACGTGCAAAATTTAATAACAATTTAAGGGTCCACAAAAAACAGAAACCCTCCAAAATTTTTTTATCTTATTCTGCAACCTAACTTTTGTGAAAAGCAAAGTTCTTGGGAATTATGGAACAAAATAAATCAAACATTTTGAAAATTGGACAATATTTGGTCGAGATATATTCTTCCTAGCACTCTCCTTTCGTTTCTAGAACGATCACTTGTATTTCTTTTATAATTTGCTATATCTTGTCTTATTCTGAGTAAGATTTTGCGATTATCTGCTAACATTTCCGGTTACTACCTGTTATTCTAGATGTCGAAATATTCTACACATTTCCTAGACGTGTTTGAAGTGAATCAATCTTCTTCAAAATAAAAGTGATTGTCAGAAACAGGAAATAAGTTTCAAACTAAAAATGGTTTTGTGGCGAATATAAGAGGAGGAGGAGGAGGAGGAGGAGGAGGAGGAGGAGGAGGAGGAGGAGGAAGAGGAGGAGGAGGAGGAGGGAGGGAGGGGTTGTAGAGTAATGTAGAACCAGTCGTCCATAGGAGAGATGTTCTTGATGAACAATCCCACGAGATTCTCAACAGACAACATTTAATTAGGGGCGCTGTTTGACCCTCGGCTTTCCATAGACCGAAACGGTCGCATAGCAACCGGACGCATCTGGCGTTGAGCCGGAAACGTCTCTATTGGGCGTCGATTGCATCATAATTATCGTCCGCCTTTGGCGATTATCGCCAGAATCAAACAGACTGCAACCGGATGAGTGTGATCAGACGATGGCAGGTGCTGTCTGAGAAATGTGCGTCGTATTTTCTGTCGATGCATCGTTTTCCCACGCGATTGAAGAACCCAAAGCAGAAAGTCAATGCAAAATATCAAGCATAGAAGCACCAGATGAGACCGTGACAGGCTATGCAGCATCCAGATGACCTGTGGCAGATGAGTCAGGAATTTGGACCTGACGGTGAAAGAACTGTGGCACTGCTGATGATGGCAGTGGATCGATTGGGATGACGTCAGTATAGTTGGAGTGGCTTGGTTCTTCTTGACATCGTCTCACTTACAGTGTTGTTGTTCTATTGTCTATTGATTGACTTCTGAGAGCTTTCTTGCTTGACCTTTATATCTGTGTATCCAATGCGATTGTCCATACAGGGTCTCAGGAGATAGCGCTCGACCTGCACGGCTTGCAGCACTACAACGTAACGCACATCCTGAACGTGACGATGGAAGTCCCGGAGAAGTTCCCGGAGAAGTTCACGTACCGCCGAGTGGCCATCAGCGACCTCCCCTCCACCAAGATCGTTCCGCACTTCGAAGAGGCGTTTCACTTCATCGACAAAGGCCGGTCGCTAGGCGGCGTCGTCCTCGTCCACTGTTACTATGGCAACTCGCGATCCGCCAGTTTCATCATCGGGTACCTGATCAAAGTGGAGCGCATGAGGTACTCCGACGCCCTCGAGTACCTGCGCATACTCAGACCAGACGTTAATCCGAACGAAGGATTCCAGAAACAGCTGAAGGAATACGAACTGAGCGTCTTCCGGTGAACGATGACGTCACGACGCCGCAGCCGACGACGACGACGGTGACGTCACTAGAACGCGTCCTCTGATTTAACTCAGTCCTGATTTTCTATACGACTTTAGGTGGCGGTAGAATCACGTAGTTATGACGCGAATCGACGTCATTGTGATGACGTCACTGGATGTCTTAGAATGACGTCATATGCGCTATTTTGAAATTGCGTTGCACCTTTGCGTCTAGTCAATGGTCTTTGGCGTCTGCCACGCACTGAGATTCTAATCCAATGCCAATCCCGAGGAGGTCATAAGGTCAGGGTGTGGTCAACGAGTGACGGCATGCAGTGGCACGTAGGGGTCTGGAAAAATGGGGCCCTGGAAAGGGATATTGTTGGCCTCGGATCCCATCGGTCGAGTTCTTTATTAATAAACTGTGGCCCATTTCGTTAGTCGGACTATAATCTATTACGTCCAATTACTAATATGGCAACATATGGGTCTAGCCCCGGTTTGTGGACCATAAGGAGGTCATTTACCCTCATGTTGCCCTGGAAATTTCCCAGGCCACTGCAGGGGTCAGCGCTCTCCCCTGTCGAGACATGGCCTCGCTGCATTGATAGTGTCATTCGTTAATAATAGCAAAAGCAGCAGCCGTGGCCAGTGGCGTAACGTGGGGGGCGGGAGGGGGCACTTTGTTGACTGCCCCCCGGGCCCCGGGCGGGGGGGCCCAAAGAGGCGTCTAAGCTAGGGTTAGGTTAGGGTTAACCCTAACTTCTTAACCCTAACAACCCTAATCCTAGAAATGAACGTGCTGACGACCTTTTTTTGCTCGTCAGGATAAAAAAGGAGGTGATGACGTTTTTTTGTTTTTTTTTTGCTCGTCAGCACGAAACTTTGGGGCCCCCATGGCAAAGATGCCCCCGGGCCCCCAAAAGTCACGCTACGCCACTGGCCGTGGCTTAATAAATTATGACGAAATACTAAAACATTTCAGTATTAACTCTTGCAGTCTACACTAGCTATTATGTCCGTCGTCGTTGTCATCATCGTCATCATCATCATCATCAACGTCATCATTATCATCATCATCATCATCATCATCATCATCATCATCATCATCATCATCATCTCTAGGAAGCGTGTAGTACAGTGGTTATATGAAGGCGTTGTCTGTTGTCGTTTTTCCTACCCATATTTACCAGCAGTTGGGTGTCTCAAGAGCTTTAACAGCATCAGCCATCCCTCCTCCTCCTCCTCCTCGTCGTCCTCCTCGTCCTCCTCCTGTGTCAGTAGCTGCTGCCATTGGCTTTCGCTGTGCTTCGTGGTTTCTGTCCGTATCTCATGTAAAGTGTTCCATTTTGCGGACTGCGATATGTTAACAGATTAAGAAGAAGCGTCTGCTTATTTTTGCTATTGACGGCAGCCAGCTGTTTTTACGCCACTTTTCACTGTGATTGCCTTTTCTTTGAACTTTTATCAGCTTATTTTACATTTTGAAACGAGAGGATATTTTTACAGAATAAAGTACGAAAATTCTCACGATATTCGACGATATTATAATCGCTTTCAATCTTCATGAATTCCTATTTCCGTCTTTTCGTGTATTTTGTGAACCTTATTGTTTGGATTTGCAATCCAAAGCGTATTACAATTAAACACAGTGGCGTATTTAGGATTTTGGTAAGGGGGGCCAGACACTTTCGACCTGACAAGTTACAACTTTGGAAAAAAGTTGACGACCTTTTTTTTTACTTGACATCAAGACCAAAGGGGGGCCATGGCCCAAATGGCCCAATGGTAAATACGCCACTGATTAAACATTTTGAATGTGAAAAGCGAGTTTCGTCTAACGGTAATCCGATTAGTTGCTCATTTATATAGCGCCAGTGTCCAAACTATACTTGACATTGTTGATGTGTCTGTTCAATGCTTTTTAGCTACATAAAGAGGCTGTGTTTATGCCAAGAGATTCGATACTTTGGTCTTTGGTGTATCAAAAAATCATTTCGGATGGTTTAAATACTTAAAATTATCTTAAATATAAATATTATCATTTACTCCATCTTTAATAGTCTATATATAGGATTTTCTTATTGCAGAGCATAGGGCCTAGGCGTCAATCCCGTGATGGTCCTGGGGTCCGGACCCTCACAAAAATTTGGTTGTGAGGGTCCATATAAGGCATTGGACCCTCACAAAAATCTGAATAAATCTATATTGTACCGTTGTACGATTATTTAATAAATCGTTGTGCTGGATAGATAATTATAGGCCTACACGTAGATATCAGCAAATGGTATTTTGGAACATTAACACGTAATAAGAATAATTATGCTAAAAGGGTTAGGCACAACAACAGGTGGACCACCACAACTGTTACTGCAGATTGACGCCACTGCTGCATGCAGAGACATCAACGACACACGAATGCACTAATGCAACGCAACGAAAGACAAGACATCCGTCAGTAAAACGGCCTCCGAATTACATATTTAGACGAAAGACTGCATCAGTAGAGAGAATATCCAGGCTGCGGTTGATCGGGGGCAAATGACCATTTCCGAATAAAGATAATCTGCAAGGATTAATAGGGCCTAAGTGTCATCGAGTTCTTGACACATCGAGGGCGATCTCTCCCAATCCATCGTCTCCCTTCGCCCTGAAGAAAATCTCTCAACGGCTCTGCTACGAAAATCCCTCGATTAATGATCCATCGAGAATGGGGGACCTGCGCCCGTGATCCTCCCTGGTTACGCCAATGTACTGCGCTGTGCAGTCGCAAAGTCAACATGGGCAGGCGATTAGAGAAAACTTTTCCAACTGTATCCCCTGGAAAACTTACATCTATCTCCAGGTATTCCCTGTTGCAGGCCTAGGCCGCCTAGCCGTATGTGCGAACACACACACACACACACACACACACACACTCACTCACACGCACAACTCCTCTTCCTTGCCTTCCTTCACCTTCTTCTGATGCACATTGAAAAAGCTGTCATGAATATTTATGCTGATCACCTACTGCCTATGAACTCAGCATTACAGACAGCGAAAGACACTCGGAGAAAAAGAGAGAGAGACAGACAGACAGACAGACAGACAGACAGACAGACAGCGCAAGTATAAAGTGACTCCATAAAAGTCTCGTGATCTCCGTAAGACTCGATTCTAGATCTATAAATAAAAGAGAAAGCTTCAATCTCGGAAAAGCGGACATTATTTTACTCAGTTACTCAGGTAGGTGCATAAGTTGAAGTTAAACACAGCAGGAGAATGACTATCTTTTTGATTGAAGTCATCTTATTTCCAAGCCACACTTCAAATTATGATGATGATGATGATGATGACGACGACAAAAACAACAACGACGGTGATGATGATGATGATGATGATGACGACGACGACGATGATGATGATGATGATGATGAGAATGCTCTTTTGAAATTAATGCGCTTTTGTGGCGTGACCATCTAGTACAGTGGTTCTTACATTTTTACGATTACGTACAGCTGAAAGTTTAAAACAAGTATAAGAGAACGAATTACCCCCCTACCAGCGTACTTTATCCCAGAATAAAAGTTTGCAATATATTGAAAATAATTACAAACTGAAAATAATGATAAGCTGCAACAAACGTCTGTTACAAATTGCCAGAAAGTGGGATTTTTCTTTAACATTTCTAATTTATAGTACACAAATTTCTACAGCATTTGTATAGTATACAGGGTAACTTGTAGTAAAAGTCTTTAAACAGGCTTTATTTCTGGATTATTATTCAGTACCCCAGTGGCGTAGTCAGTATTTCCGAAAGGGGGTTTGATTTTTGGTTTTGACTGTGACCAACTTTGCAAAAATCCTGACAAGCAAAAATGTTATCACCTCTAGTTTTTTAGCTGACAAGCAAAAAGGTCATCGCCGCTTACTTAAAAATTTACAGTCTAAGGCCAAGAGGGGGTTTGACTCCCAAAGTCGCGTCAAAAAATAAAAATGCATGGAAACTCATAAAAAATATTGTTTCGGCGGCCAAGGGGGTTTTAACCCTCAAACCCCCTACCTACGCCACTGAGTACCCCCACAACGTTCTTCAAGTACCCCAAAGTGAACGAGTAGCCCCGGTTAAGAATCACTGATCTAGTAGAATCTATAGTAGAGAATTCTTTGGTTTAATGGCTTTCATTGATGTCCGACTGAAATAGTAACAGATAAATATTGTCTTGATAGAATTCTGCGTCTATTTTGATGTCTCGTTCAACAGAGGACGACATCTGACGACAAAAATGGGGGAGACGCTCGGACGCTTCAGCGCCAAATGCCGAGTTCTAAAGACAAGAATCAAGAACAAGAACTCAAGAAGAAGAAGAAGAAAGACGACCTCCAAAGGACTCCGACTGACACGTGACCAGATCTCACTTCCCGTCTTCCTCTTTCCGCCCACTTTCCCCTCTAACCGACCGCTTTCCCAAACGATGGAAAGCTGTCGTCCATCCACCTGCACGTCCAGTGGAAAAGACGTCACCCCGCCCTGCATTCCAACGCACCCTTCCTCTTCCGTCTCCGTGGAGCGCTTTTCCAGGCATCACCCGGGTGCATCACCGGACCATCTCTACGAGGAGATCGGACTGCCGTCATCCGCCGCCGCCACCACCACCACCACCACCACCACCACCACCACCACCACGACCAGCAGCAGCAGCAATGGAGGAGAAGGGGGGGAGGAGGAGGGGGGGAGGAGAAGGGGAGGCGTCTATGACGTAGTTCCGTTTATGTTTGGCGTTCATTTGTCGTCGACGGAGTTCACTGGGTTCAGATCGGAGACGAAAAGAAGAAAAAGGAACGAAAACAAGAACAGAGATGACTCCAACGAAGAGAACATTTCGACGATTTTCGAACAAATCGAGAAAAGCAGACGATGCGCGTCCGAAGACAGATACGACCGCCGCTGCTCCTCCTCCTCCTCCTCCTCCGTTGCCAAGGCAACAGAAAGCCATTCAGTCCTTCAGAATGGATGGAGCAGCAGAAGCGAACCTAACAGGACTTGGACGGCACCGGACTACACTGTGCCGGAAATGACGTCTTCTTATGGAGAACAACGTCGCCGCGAAGTCGGCGTGACGTCAACTGACGAATGTGACGTCAGATTCCGTCGCCGTCACGCGAAAGAGATGGAGAGAATCGTGGCTGAGGAGGTGAGAGAGATTCTGAGTCGTCAATTCATTCGAAAGACAAAATCAGAAAACGATCGATTAGAAGAACTTTGCCTCGAAAGAAGTCGATTCAAAGATCCGACGATCGGATGTCCCCCCTACTCAGTCGACGAAAGCGGATTTCCACCTGGACGAACGCCCCACGCAATCTCCGCACCTCCAATCAGCTCACCTTTAAATGGTCTACGTCAGCGCCACCTGGCGTCGAACTCCGGCGAGAAAAGACCGACTTCCGGTTGTCATTCGACGAATCACAACCGACTTCTGGGAGAACTCATTCGCAGGAACTTCGATCAGCAGACGCTGCTCTTCTGACGAGAGAGAGAGAGAGAGAGAGATACTCAATATGGGCGCTATATAAATCACAACATACTCATAGAGTTCGATTCCTATATTTCACATTCAATTAAACGTAATGTGATGCAGTTTGAATAAAATAAAAATATAAATATAAAATCTAAATACAGTGGAACAGATTTGCAGTTTGCTTAGAGGCGATTCTTTGTTTATTCGCTTGTTTCATTTAAAATTTTAAATTCTTGAACAAAATAAAGTTCAGTGAGGGGATTCAGGACCGGTCTTGGCGGGGGAGGCAATACGGGCAACCGCCCGGGACCCCCCCCCCCACTGAACAGGGGCCTCCCGCTTTCAAGTAAGAAAAAATTTAACGTTCTCTAGACAGAAGACTCTGGACCCTGGGCACAGTGGGCACTGGGCAGAGCAATCACCAGTTAGTCAATAGACTATACCACCAGAGAGATTCAAAAGCATAGTTTTCTAACCACTACCACAATGTCACAAGCCTTGAAAGTTGCAAGTAGGCTTAGGTTTTAAGAAATTTTATGTCTGCAAACCTCCATGTACGGCTTTTATTAAAATGTTTAGTGTTTTATCACATTTTAGCTGACAGTAAGTTTCCAGGTCGCGGCATGTTACACAGCCGCTGAAGTGGGTCGCACAGTTCCAAGTATATACTGTTTGGAAAGCCCTGCACTATGCTCAGTATGCTGCTGTGCCTTTACCCGGCGGGGGACGGTGGGCGACTGGGCCTCCCTGCACATTGTACTTGCCAGAGGCCTCTCACTTCGTAAGTCCGGCCCTCCCTGAATCAATGAGACTACTGTATATATTCAATCGAAACACAGGACAGACAACAAACTCCCAACCACGCTTTAGTTCTGAGTCTGTCCTTGCCGTAGAGTGGCACAACGAGGATCTGAATAAGGTTAAACGTCACAATTAATAGGCGCCTAACACCGCCACTGCTTCTGGAAAATTCCGTGTAATTCCTTTCTTCCCGATGGACTGAAAAAAATTGTCCACACAAGGATCTGGGCTCATCCATCCTTACAATATCTGCAGGGGAAGGTTTGTTGCATCAGGGGGGGGGAGAGGGGCATAATTATCCGACGGCTCTCCAAACAAATGTACCAAAAATTCGTGACATCCGATTGGGTTGGTGCGCATGCGCCATGAACTGTCCTGATTTTCGGCGCTTTGATCAAGCGTCTGTAAGAGGGTCAGGTTGCAACGAGCAGACGATTATTTAATAGAACGACGGCGTTCCTTAATAAGTCGGGCTGTCGGCGCCGCAGACGGGCATTGTTGTAGCGCTTTTTCGAGACGAAAAGAAGCATAATCGACTGATTCGAAAACAAATTGCCGACATAATTCAGGGGTTCGGTCTGGATGGGAACGCCGTCGATCAAAGTGTCGGGGCCGAATGCACCGAATGACCCCCGGTCGACGTCTGTAGACGAACGCGTCTCGAATTTCTCCCGCAAAGCAGACGACAAGCGACCTCGTTTGCATTTCTACAGAACTTTCGGGAACCTCAAAGGGAAAAATAAGGAAATTAGCTGCGCATTTAATCAGCGCTGGGGTTTTCTCCTAGGCAGAGTGGAGACGGGGGTTGTATGTGGGTGGGAGTTTTGCGACCTCCACTGCTCTCCTTTTTTTTACAAATCGATCACTCAGGGAATGAAGATGAATTCCTGTATTAAAGGAAGGCGGCTCTCGCGCCTCCAAAGGGTGATTGGAAATGATTGAAAAAGTTCTCAATATCATCGGAGATTAGGCCTGTGTGAGATTTCATGATCACTCCTCATTTTCTCACGATTTCAAGGCAGATTTAGAGTCCTGGTGACTTGAAAATTAATATTATATCATGGATTGAGGCACTGTTAGAGTTAGGGTTAAGCCACAACTATACCACAAAGAGAAGGCGACGTAGAGTAAGGTCCACTCTTGACCGACAAGAAATGTTTCTTCTCATAGGCCATCTCCCTGTAAGCGAGGGCCTTCGCCCGGGGCCAAAGTGTACCGTTGGCGCCCCGGGTATCCAAAAAGGTCGTCACATTGTTCTCGCGCCCCTCAGAGTTTTACGGTGCCCCTCTTCATATAGTGCTAACGAGCAAAAAAGGTCGTCGCACATTCTTCTTTATTATGCATTTCACTTACCCAAATACCCAATTTTGGTGCCTCCACCTCGACCCCGAGCTTCAAATGCACCCTTCGCGTCGCTTTCGCTACGCCTCTGAGCCAATTCAGAATGACCAATCAGAACGCTCACACAGCCAAACAATCAGAACACGAACCAACCAATCTCGTTCAGCCAACAATATTCGAAGGCAACAGATAATGATATATTTTATGTTATAGAAAGCCTTGATTTCCAGGAATTTGTTCATAAATATAAAAGCAAGATTTAACTTTAGCGAACGGTTCGTGCGAACCGAGCAGAGCCGGTCCTTCGCAAGTTCGCACCTTTGTCTTACTTATTTGGTAACGAGTAGGCAACGAAGATTTAGATAGCCGAGTGTAAAGCGAGAAGGCATCGACGAATGAATAATCGTTTTATACGATCAGTTTAAACGCCCAAGAATAAGCAACCGCTAGGGCACAACACATCAAAGCGCTATATAAATTCGCGAGATATACTAACCTACAGTTCGTGTGGAGATGCGCTATATGAACGCAGCGCCATTGTACAAATCGTGGAATTTAATTATCGCTAGAACGAGTCTACGATGCATGAAAGTGAAGCAAGTTTTCCACCATTTTGCTAAGTATAATCACATTACCGCAAAACTCCTAACAGAAGCCGGATCCTAGACAGCCGGAATATAGAGTCAATTGTTTTAACAGAAGCCGAGGCTTATGTTAGAAGTTTTACGGTAATTTCTACGGTAACCACGGTAACCATTGTCTAAACTTAGCGAAGATGGCTGAATATTGACGCCATATATTACCATAGATAGAATACTTTGTGCTTGAATATTTTGTTTCTATGGTGCGGATGTTGTTATCTGTGGAGACTGTGGGCGACCGACGATTTAACATAAGCACACAAGATGGCAAACGACGACGAAAGGGAAGCCCTGCTCGGGCCCGACGACGGCTTCTCCTCTTCGAGGCGGTCGGGGGCGACGGCAGCTGGCGGTCCGCGGCAGAAGATCAAGAGCTTGTATGAGAGCGACCAGGTTTTGGGCCGCCACAGTCCCTATAGGGCGGAGGACGAGGCGATCAGCATCTGCGGCGGCGGTGCCTCCAACTCCCTCCAGATCCTCTCCGAGGCCGACCACATCGTCGCCGTGTTCGTCGTCGCTTTCGACACCAAGGCAGGTCGGTGGATTTCGCGGTCACTGCCCCCACCAGACCAGAGATTTCTGGTCAGTCAATGACCCCCTGCGGGGATATGGGCACTCATTTCCCTGGTCAGCTTGTAGAAGAGAAACGCTCATTGGACGTCTTTATTATTATGTAGCTGACTGTTAAATTCATTTTAATTTTGGAATTCTGTGATGTTAAGCGTACTGATGGTCAACATTAAACAGGTTTGACTGTTATGTATAAGATTATTTGAGTCAGTGTTGAGTTGAAAACCAGTAGGTCAGTTCGGTGATTGGCGATTGATTTGCGTTTGTGATTTATTGTAACAATGCTCTTGATTGCTATTTTGTCCTAACTTAGAGACTTGGTTTAAGCATTCACAGGAATGTAACTATTCTATTGGTTTTCATTTCTGCATCACTCATTGGACATTAGTTTCTGTGTTGATTAAATTACCATTTGCTGATGCATAGCATTGGTTTAGTCATATTAACTTGCAGGAAATGTGATAGAGTGGAGATTGCCAGAAGATGTTGATCTTGATGGAATCGAGTTCAAAGCCATGACTAGTGGATCTCACACTTTGAAAACAGACTTTGTGTAAGTTCTCAGTAGTATTAACAATGCTAAATGACCTTAGCAGTGCAATTACTTAGCGTTATTTTTGACTTACATGTCCATTTGTGCTTTGTACTTGGATGAGCAGCTGTCCTGGGTTTGAGTCATGGCGATGCTAGCAGCAGCTAAGCTGTTCGTAGCTGCTTAGGCAAAGGTAAATGGGCAATGGCATGACGCTGCGAAGAAGAAAGAGCGATAAGCTGTTCTAGATTAATGGTGTTAACCACCTGCATTGCTGCAGTTTAAAGTTGAGCAATGGTCTTACCGTTGTCTACCATAGCTTTAGAATGATGTTTTGAGCTCGTCATCGTCTATTTGGTATTTCTATTAATACTTTATACTTTGTTTAAGGTTGAAATTGTATTTTGCAGTTACTTTCGTAAGAGCAACCTGTTTGGTTTGGCATGTTTTGAGAACATGCCTGTCGCAAATGCATCAGAACGTGGCGCCAGAATGAAATCTGTTGGAATTCTGGCGACCTCTTACACCCTTCTCTATAGACACATGCAGTTCCTGGAAACGCAAGTGAAGTATGTGTCCTTTCCATTTTGTTCCAGTTTAATCTAGCCGTGTAATGTCTTACTAATCTTCTATGATAATATCTCTCTCTTGGTCTGCGATTGCATCATTCCAATTCTTTGGTTTACACAGTTATTCTTATTGCACTGTGTAACTCATGGTATCATAGTTTACATTACATTACTTCCTTATGCATCATCAGTATCTGGTTGCTGTCAAGTGTCTTTGATATTGTCACGCTGTTTGGATGGTTGACTTTCAGACAGTTCATTGTTTGCTGTCTTTTCCTTTGCTGAGTGTTGTGAGCTTCAATTTGTGTAAGTTTTGTAGATGCCATTGGTTTACTGTGATGAATGAAATTTCAATGATTTCACTTGTCACTCTCTTTTATTTGACTTTGTTTTAGTCTTTTATTTTGTTGAGGAGATGAACATTGTGCTTAAGTTGTTTTGCTCTTGTGTTCGTTGTCTCTTCACTTTGCCTGTTTCCTATTCGAAGGCAGTTAATGCGCGGCCGCACGGATATTAGTGAAATCAAGGACAATGGGTCGATTGATTCTACAGACAGGTTAAGAATTGCGCTAATCTTCATCCATATTCATGAAGCTAAGAGGGCTGCAGATGTCGCTTGAGAATGTTCTTTGTTTCTCTTTCTTCTGTAAAAGAGAAGATAAAATTACAAAGTGGTCTATCGGATAAACGGCTCTTAAACTCAAAATATGGACTTTCGTTTTGTTTGTGTTTAGTTTTTTGCCATCTTTTTACTTTCTTACTTCTGATAATTTGGGGCATTACACATTGATGACACTTAGATGGCTCTATCATTTCTTTAATGTGTTCCAGTGTTGCATTTATTTTTCAGATGATTTTAAGTGAATGATTAGTCTTATTTCAATTTTAATCTATAAACAGAAAGCACAGCCTGTTGATGTTTGTGTTATTTGTGACTATTGTGTTGATCCTATTCGTTTTATTTGTGGCATTTGAACCAGTGGCGCCACCTATGAGCGATGTGGCTAAGGGTGCTGCCATCTAGTGACTGAAGAAGCCACTGACCAAAGAGTAAAGTAGAAAAGTAAAATCTTGTTAAATTATATAGCACTTTCAAAGATAGTTGAAAAGTAATTGCAAATTCTGAGATGCTTAATCTAGCTTTGAAATAGTTATGGCTGAAATGTGGGGGATCAGCTAGATGATGGTGACTGAACCTAAAGGGGCACAATGAGGTGCATTGCAAACGGTTTGCTGTTTAACTGAAAATTCCAACTTTAATTTGACTGATTTCCAGGCATCAGCTGGAAAGACCCTGTCGCTATGACCAGCTTAAGGCATTCTGGGAAGACAAGAAAGGCGTGCTGCCGCCTGGTGAATGCTCGAGCATCACTGCACAGACGATATCTATGGTTGCCTCTGCAAATGACATCAAAGTTCTTCCTGCAGAACTCAAGGTCAATCGTCATGCATTTGCAATTTATGTATTTGTGACGTCATTTATTCTGGTAACTTTTCTGGACGATTGGAATGAAAATAAACTCTCAACTAAACTAAACAAAGAGGCACCTAGATGAATACTTGAGTTGCTCTCACGATACCTCACTGGCATAACGATGAGCGTGTTGTGACGTAAACTTTGAAGCCTTGTGTTTATGGATCTGGTTTTGGATTTCAGGTGACTCATCCTGCCCACTGCTTCTCCCAGTTTCTCCAGTTCTTTGGTCATCAGGTGTTTGTGCTGTGGAAATTCTCTCTCCTCGGAAAGAGGATTCTCTTTTTCTCTCCTCCTCCGATTGGAGTCGTCTGCTATCGAGGTTCTTAGTGTTCAGTTGTGTTTATGTCGTTGAATTAAGAAGACAGAGCACTGAATTGTTCAGGCTTCGCATCTAAACACAGTTTTCTAAATAAAATGTTCGTCAGTATTGAAAGCTATCCAAGCTTTTATTTTTTTGTGGTGTTAAGATCTCTTTCATGTGTTTTCTGTGTGTTTTAATATTATATTAAGGAGCAAAATTAGTTTTGGTTAATTTATTTGTCTGAATTTAATTACAATACTTAATCAGTATGTGAATCTAGTTATGATCATAAAGGTCTAATTGTTTGTTTCAGTTCGGCTCTGATTTAGTTTACGATAATTTCGGTCTTTTGAATGGGCCGAGTGTTTTTGTGTAATTGTGTTTAATTTCGAAATGATTTCTGGCTGAATTTGTGTTTGAAGTGTACTGTTGCTGTTGCTTGGCGAGTCATTCCATGCACCGGCTTCTGTCGAGTGCTGGAGTGAAGCCGCACTTCTACATCAACATCGCAGACATCGACAACCTTGAGTCCGAAATGTCTTACATTGCATGTAAGCACGAAAGTATTTGAATGATCTTTGGTTATAGCAATATATAATAAGGCTCAAAGTGGTTCAGTGGGAGGGTCTGTCCTGTGTGAGAATGTGATAGGCTAGAAGACTCAATGTACAGGTTTGAATATTTCAATCATTACGAAAAAATTTATATGAATAATCAATTATAGTTTAATACTTTATATTAACTTTTTATTGTTTAATCGGTTAAAATTTTCTTAATTGAAAGTAGTTGCAGTATTTGTAACTTTGCTGTCTTATTAAACTTGTGACGCTTCTATAGAACTGCTATGTTTATTTCTTTATTTTTATTTGATGGATTACATTTCAGACTGTGGATTATGTAAACACAGCATTGTCATTGTCTTATGATGGTATTTTTTGTTGATGAACTGGACTTATTGGAATGCCTGCAGCATCCATTCATTTGCCGTGTCTTATTCAATGTTTATAGGCACAACTGAAAAGATTTTTGAAACAAAAACCCACTTATACGATGTATATGTCGACAATCAGATCGTCACAACGCCGTCTGACTCGCTGAAGGATCTGCTGAAGATCAGCGACGCAGATCGAGACAAATTCCAGAAACTTAATAACCAGCGGTAGGTTCAGAACCCAGTTCAGGCCGTCGTTATTCTACGCCTGAAAGAGTTTTCTGAATTAGCATATTGAAATTAAATCTGTCATTGATTTTAGATGTTCAAAATGTTTAGCATTGGCTTTGTATTGTGGTGAAGTTATATTTTAGTTTAGTCTCTGATGATTTTAGGAATCAAGAACAGTTTCTTCGGGAGCAAATTGGTGATGAGACACTGGACGAGGAAGATGTATTCACATCGTATGTTCTACATTACATTACAACGTTGTAATTGAATCTTTTAGAAATTGACATTAGCTGCTCCCTTCAGTTCTTTTATAGCTTTTTTCTTCAAACAATGAAATCATTGGTTACTTGATTTTAAACCAGTTATGTTATTTAGAAATGTTTTTGCGAATTTTTTTATTGATTATCTCTCTAAATTGAAGTTTAGATCTATTCGTTTATATGCTGTACTTTTGTTTTATTCATTTGTAATTATTTTCAGCCATTTTGACTTTTGATGTTTATGTGTTTTTCTCCTTGTTTTTTTAAATAGTTTTTTCATGGAGCAAAATAATCGACTATTCCAGACGCTTCTCGATGTCTCGATGTCACAGGATCGCCAGTTGATGTCCGATCACATGAAGAGCATGGGCCTCGATCCGATCGGAGATCGAGCCTTTCTCATGGAGCTTGTTGAGACATACGGCATTGACGTGATGCTTATGGTCGACAATCCTTGTTGTCCCAACTGATGCCAAAGGCTATCTCCTAGATATTCGGCTTCTGTTTTGCACTGTTGTTCTTGCACCAGGGTGCAGTTAATTCTACGTTTGTCTGCGTGCGTAGAACTTAATTCGTCTTGCGCTTTGTAAATAGCGTTTGTTGTCTAATGTCTTTCATTTACTGCTCTGTGCTGGTTAGGATTTGTGCAAAGACGGCGATAGGTATTTATTTCGTGGATATTTAAGAAATGTCTTGACTTGGTACGTGGAATGCTATGGCTTTTATCAGACTCTTATATTTCATACATATTACTGTATTCTATAATATAATAATAATACAATATGCACGTATATATGTCATGTGATATGGGAGATTGTATTTGGACTTCACATTTTCCTGTTAAAACCTATTGTATCTGTGTTCATTTGTATTTAATAGAGTTTATATTATTAGTAAGTGAGCTCATCCATATAGTACGTTCGCATAAAAGGCATATTTTCAAAGCCTCTTTCCCGTTTGCAATTTGCATACCGTACATAGGCAAAATCTCCTAAATCCAACCCACAATCCCCCTCAGTTTGTACGCACTATATTGATGGACCCCGTATGTATGTATCATAATGTATGTATCATAATGTATGTATGTATGTATTCCGTGGATAATTAAAAATCTGTGTATAGGGGCGGTATTGTATGTATACCTCTAAGTCCAGCTTTACGAACTCTAGTTGAGGTTTGTTTGAGATTGGTAAATGTTTAATTTCCGTTTTTAAAATTAATATTCTGCATGATTCATCTGAAATGTTAAATGGTATTTTGTCATTTAGTTTGGAGCAATGTGGACTGTTCTGTTTGTCATGGCAATTTGTTTAAGTGATTCGATGAGCAGGTTTTGAATTTTGGCATCTTGCTTCAGGTCACATTTCTTTTTTTATGGGGCACTGCTGTTTGAAAATAAGAGAAATTGATTGAATGCATCCGACATTAGTCTGCCACTTTGTTAACTTGTAAGGTCCTTAGAAGAATTTAAATGCCACTTATTAATTGTCCTCAGAAAGCTTGCTTTCAGTTACATCATTAATCTTTTTCTTATGCATTTATTGAGAACATTGTAAAAGCAGTCTCATAAGACTAACGCCTGCTTAGACAAAGTTTTGATGTTTCTATGTAACTGTATTACGTTGCTTTGAGTAAATGTCTCCTAAAGTCAGTTTCATTGTATTCTCTACCCGCTTTATTCTTATCGTGCTGGTTGTTGACATCAGCAACTGTATTATTTTCATTGTATTGTGGTGCTGTGTAGATGATCGTTTCTTGATTGAATTAACCAGATGTTATTTGCATTTGCGTTTTGACGAGAGGCAATGTAATATAGCCTCTGTGACTTTTGCCATTTGCAGGAAATCTTTGGTTATTGTTATTTTAGTTCAAATCAAGTGTGAACCTGGGCATGAACCTGGGCATGAACCTGGGCAAGGGAATTATTTGTTGAACCCTGTCCATCGGTATTCTGACATGACCATTGTATGTTTAATAGTCGTATGTATTGTTGTAGTTAAGTAATGTGACTGTAACCCTATTACTGTGGTAAAACAACAGCGTAGCGATTGAATTAAAGGGAAACAAAATATTGTATAGATCTTGGAACTTACCTGTAAATCTGTTTAATGATGAAACGTATTAACTTCCGTGTTGATGAGATTTACGTATTGATCATTTTGAAGTATGGAATTTATTGTAATTATATGCAAATTTGTTTTTACAACAGACTTTATTTGGCCAACATTTTGAGGTTACTAGTGTGCTAAATTGCTAACACGTACATACAGGAGAACTGACGCCATGTAAGGTGAACAAGCTTTAAATAGAATAACCTTTAAAACTGAGATGAACCTATTTCTCACATGATTCACATTTACGTTGATTCTATTTGAACTCGTTTTCAAACTAGTCTTAGTTTTAAAGATCAAATATACTTCTATAGCACCAGTATTAGTAATTAAAACTGATCCGATAGGAATCTATAAAATATTGACCCTTTTAAAACTGTCCATTTTATGTCAACAATTTAGGGGTTTGAAAAAGTTTGACCATTTTAGGGATGGTGTCAAGATCAGTTGATCAACAATTTCTTTTTACAAATAATCAAAAATGAAATTTATGGAATACTACTTATTACAATGTCATGGCAAAAAGGTCACCACACATTTTGACACTTGATGAGGAAAAGGGGGAAAAAGTCATCAACAAAATAATAAGTTGTTATTGGGACCTGTCATTGATCTTTCAAAGTTGTTGACTAGGGGTAAGTGAAAGTTGACAGTTGGATCGATTAGGGGTCAAAAATTTTTATAATATAAAATCTATGGTAGCCTCTTGGGAAGATTATAGTGGGTTACGTGCTGGATTGTCAGGCTGACGGAGCGGGTCATCAAAGCCCGTTAGTGTCACTATCAACATTCAAGGCAGTAATCTACTTTAAATCATGCTAAGAAATAGTAAAATCATATGGGAGGAATAGCCGACCATAGACTTTAATATCATAATAAATCTATGCTTGCGACCTTGCCCTTAGCGATAAAAAGGGTATTGGATAAATTAACCGAACATAATTTAATTTAATTTGATTTCGCTTTCATTTGAGGAAGAAATGGGTTTATTTGGATCGGTTGGTGATATTGATTTAATTAGGCGCTATTATCTTCTCTTTGTGGTGACAGTTATATGTGTCAATTTTACTTGCTCTTGTTGTCAGGCTGTCTACCTTTTCGGCACCTTTGATCTCTTCATGTCTGATCCATAATTGTCACCGACGTGTTGGTCTATCGCTGCTATTTATAGGTAATCGCCGTGGTTGTTGGTGGGGGAGGGTAGGGATGAGGGAAATTGCTTGGGTGTTAGCGTAAGCTTTGTGGCGACTGATGTCATCTGACGAAAGCGAAAACTCAGTTCAACGCAATCTGTCGTCTATATATTCGAGGCATTCGCTTCATTACTAAGGGCTTCGTCTGTGAACGTGATCAACTGATGCTCTTCTTTAGAAGATATTTTAAAAGCGAAATTAGATTGAAGATGGTTTTGTTTAGAGGCGTAAGTTTTGTGACCCATTTGCGTTCTTAGATAATTATATATCTCTTGTAAGAAATGTGTTTCAACATTACACTACTGACACTTGATCATTACTAGTCTGGTTGAGTAAAATACACATGGCGCTATAATAATTCACGATTAAAAGTTGTCTTTGCCAGCATGTTAAAAATTAAGAAAGTAATTCTTTAGAATTTGCTAATGGTCTGTGCAGTTAGCTTGTGCAATTTTTTATTCTCACCCCATGACCATTAGTGCTTTTTGTCTATGTGTTTGTGTGTTACTGTTCTTTCAGGTAATTATTGCTGCTGGTCTTTTTGATAGATTATTGAATCTATAAATTTCAGAATAGATTTTGAGTGCTTTTATTTTGTAGCATGTATTGTTAGGACTGTCATTTCTATAGCAATGACATCTTGTCTTTATAGTTTTTGTCACTTGCTGTTGGAATTTATGCTGGAATCTACATTGATCAGAACTATACGGTAATTCAATATAGAATTTCTTTTGCTTTAGCTCCATTCTTTTGGTCAGTTGTTATTTCTCAGTAGTTTGCCTATCAGTTCCACTTTGATGACTAGAAACATGTGCAATCAATGAGCTTATAAGTTCCAAAAAGTTTAATAGTTCATATCTTTGTTTTACAGATGTCTGTGGTTAAGCTTTGCAGCATCTGTAGTTTGCAGATCCATGTGTGGGGTCTACTGAATTACTTTGTAGGACTCACAGAATGTCTCAAGAGATATTTTATGCATTAACAATGGCTTCGTGCCCTGGTCTGTTTCTGTGCGTCCATGAAGTCATAAAAACTGGGACTTTTCAAGGCATGTGCCTCTCCCATTGCATGAGCTAATGGCCAATCTCCCATTCATACCTCATTTGATTACTGTTATTTTATGTCAAGGCTCCTTCATGACCAGCTGTGTCTGTTCTAAAAGATTTTAAATTTCTCCAGTTTTTGAAGGTGGAACTTTTTAAGAAGAAAGTTGAACGTAAAAGGCTTTTGTGAATCTTTTGGTTGTTTTATCCTGATTTTCATTTTCAGGTTCCTCGAGTGGATGAACCGAAAGAAATATGGAACAAGTTCCGTGAATTTGTCGAACAATATAAGAAAGATTCATCTGAACCACCAAAGAAATGAACTTTGGAGGGTTTTGAGACTGAGCGTCATCATATTCCAGCACAAATGTGTGCAGGAAATCCACATGATTCTTTTTTTGCAACGTTTCTACCTTGTGGATAATGATTTTTGGTGATAAACTTTGAGCGGTATCTTGTTCTTGTGGCATAACATTAACAAGTCCTCCAATGACTTCACATGCAGTAATTTATCTAACTGGTGTTGTATTTGAGAGTGGGGGAAGGAATTTTTAATGGTTAATTCTATTAATAAAGTTATTTAAACAAGTAAACGATAGTATGAAAGCTCCCCCTTGCTATGTATAGAGTGGGCCAGTGAGGGGAAGTCTGTAAACAGTGACAAGAAATCCCCTCCCTTCAGTATAACGACAATTTGTCTACAGACTTTTCATCTACTGACAGTAGGTCTACTACAATATCTGGGCCTGGGTTAGGGTGGGTTTAGGTTAGGGTTATTGTTAGGGTTGGAGTTAGGGGTAGGATTATGGTTAGGGTTAGGTTAGATCATCGTTAGTAGACCTACTGTCGGTAGACCAACAGTCTGTAGACGAATTGTTTCAGAACCCCCTCCTCCACCACAAATACCACTCTATATCAAAGACATATAGTTCGTTTCTCTGGTCTGTGATCCTCATTTCAATGACAGATTTAATTCTATCTGCATTTGAGCATTTGTTCATGATTCTTAGGAGTTATTTTCCTCATTTCTCTGTACATTATCATGTCGATAAAATAATTGGCTGCTTGCATTTGATTCTATCAATTCAGCAAAATAAACTATGCAACCAATAAAAGAATAATAAACTGAATGTATTTCATACTCCACTTTGAAGCATTGAATTTGCTGATTGCTTTGTTTTTTAAAACTCATCTAAGTAGAATGAACCGAGTGGAAGAGAAGTTCTCCCATTTCATTATTGTAGTTAATCTTTTGTCATTAGTATTACTCGGGGCTTTTTTGTAAAAAAATATTTTCCGGAACACCGCAATAGTCGGAAATCAATTGTCAGTATGACGTAGTTGCCATACAGTTACTACAATCAATACAACAGTGTATAAATGTGTCTTTAATTAACATATTATCACATGTGTAATCAGAATTTGAAAAATGATACTGAAAATAGATATAGTTCTAAATTTTCTATTTATGATTTTAATGTTGCAAAACAAAACCAGTTTTCAGATTTTCTAGAATGCTGTTCCGTCTCGTTCCGGCACAAAAAGCCCTGGTATTACTTGCTTAAAAACTGCTATTCATTATTTTAAAAATTATTACTGAGTATTTGATGTTGAATATTCTGTCTTCTTTTTAAATGGTAGCATTTATAAATTATATTTAGTATTGAATTTTATCTATAATATTTTTGTAGTGTTTGATTCGCTTCAAAGTTCTTCTATTTGCCTCTGGTATTGTTAGGATTTTCTACCAAGGCTATTAAATTCTTTTTATTTTTACCACTATTACTTAGTACTGGTAGTATTAGTGATTCTTGGAAAAGTTTTACAGATTGAGTGAAAAGCTAAAAGATGCATTCTTGTGTTTTGGTTTATAAAATTTGAAATCAAATAGCCTTTGGTGATGCATGCATGTAGATTAATTTATCGGCATTGAATCAATAGGTGTTTTATTGTGTTTTGTATAATTTGTAACAAGCTGTGAGTGTTTTAGTGATTAATTAGAGTAGTGGCTAAATCAATAGTGGCATCATTGGTGGAACTAGAATCCATTCATATGAATCATTCCAGTAGTTCAGACGTTGGAAGATTTTTGATTCCTTAACTGTCATGTGGTGGTTTAGTTTCCCTAACTTGTCTTGTGTGATCAATGTTCAGTTAATGCCTTTAAAGGCAAATGGATGAGAAAGACTGAAGCAATGTAAACTTTTTAAAAGAAATCAAAACACCTTGTATCTACTAAGCAGCTTTGTAGAAATGCATTGGTCATCAGCTGGTGGTCAGTGACATTATTGCTAGGAATTGTGGATGTGGTTATCCATCCATAAGTCGAATTCAAAGAGACCACATTTTTGTCTGATCCAGTTAAGAGTATGGGTGATTGAGAATAGAAAGAGTTCTATGTAAGACATGTGCCGTTGACTCAACATGAAAGGCACCAGTCATTCAATATCACACCCCTCGAGAGCTTTTATGGTAGAGCATCGGATCTGCCTTAAATCAATCGTTAAACTGGGTGTCACGCTAGTCTCTAGAGACCGGAGTATTTTGAGCATTCATCTGACCGTCGATCAATGGACATCAGCCAGTGTTTATTCTAGGCCTTCTCTGGGGGGAATTTCCCCAATGTTTTAAAATTCCCCTCCAAATTTTTTTATATGGGGATGGAAATTCCCCCAAAAAAAAGTGTGGAGACTCAGACCTTGTCCCCCCAAACATTTCAAAATCCTCCCCAATGTCAAGGTGGCTAGAATAAACACTGGACATCAGCGAATTCTGTGTATCGCTTTATGTGTTTAATCAGTGCATTATTTTCAAATCACACTTTTAATCGAACATTTATACTTGGAACCTAAGAATAAGCCGCTGCTGCGATATACTTCACTAAATAAAGCGTTATATAAAATAACGAGACATTGCTTACTTACTTAAACCATAGAACGATTTGGCATGGATACAGATGACGTCATTGTGTGGTATTTGATATTTAGTCGTTATTCCTAAGGAAACCGTTATCGTTGAGGAAAAGTCTGTCGAAATTCTCGACCGTTAAAATGGTTAATTTTCGTTTTTTAGATAAATATTTTTATATTTAATGCTTAAATTCTTTTTAACTGCAGATGTTTCGCCTTCGATGCGGGCAAATAGCTTAATAGGTGTTTTGACTCATGCTCATACGGGCATTTTGATGAGACGTTCGAGTCACACACGAACTGAAATCGCTTTTAGTTAGCGAACATTTGATTTATTTAGAGCTTTATTTTCACCAATTTTCTTTTGTGTATTTTTATTTCTCACAGTTCAACTGACACTCGTTGGAGCATTTGCGAGACATGCGTCATTATGCTATTATAATGATATGTAAACAACATTTAAGAGTGTTATTTCTTCATCTCCTTTGTATAATTTTCGTATTTCTTGCCAAATCCAACACAGATTAATTTAAAGTGTAATATTTGGTGTGGTCTGGGAGATAAAAACTTAAAGCAGTGCATGAATTGCTCTGTTATTATGACACTTGGTTGTCATTTTCAAAATCATTTAGTTTAGCTTAGTTACACTTCACTGGGGTCCGGATAACGGGACAGTACCAAATAAAGCAATAAGGCTTACTCTAATTACAGCTGATTATATTAACACAGCTAGCCTATTTAAGAAATTTAATATCCTCAAAATTATAACTATGCATAATCAGTATGCGGTATCATTTATATAAATGTATAAATAATTTATTATCACATTTCTTCTATCTAAATAAATACTTTTCATTTATGAATGAAATTTGCAAACACAAAACAAGCAATAGTGAAAGAATATATCTTCCCTTTTCTTCTACTAACAAAAGACTACTATTAAATATGTTAGCCCACATATATGGAATAATTCCCACTTCAAATAATTAATTCTAAACACCTCATCGAATTTTAAAAACTGATTAAATGTACCTTATAAAGAATCAGATCTAATAATAATTTTTAAATTATTATCTCAATATGTAAATTTTATTACTTTCTTCTCACTATGATCATCTTCTGTTTCCTCTTCCTTCAACGCCTGTGACTTTGTTTTTTAACTTTTACTTAGACTATCAGGGACTTAAACTATGGTCATTGGCACATCTTAATTAATATGTACTAATTTGATCAGGTGCCAACTCTTATGGGATTTATTTTTCCTTCTGGCAACTATTTTCTACCCACCCTAGTTACCATACTATGATTATATTATCAAATTAATTGAACAAAGTTTACAATATGATGTTAACTGAACGAAAATTTAATTATGCTTCTGTCTTTTTCTTATAATAATCTATGTCTTCTTTGTTCATTGTTGTTTTTTCTTTGACTCTCACTTAGTCAAGTGAGGTTTTCTAGTATGATCTAAATGAATCTCCTGTGTGATGCATATCTATGATTTGTAAATTAAAATAGTGTGTGTGGGAAAGTTAATCCCTCTACTGGCCATGACTCATATGTACGCCCATTTTACATTATGTCACAAATAAATGGTTGGTTAAAGGTCGTTAAACTGAAAATCTGGTTTCTGTATTTCAGTCTGAAGTGGAAGAAACTCTGAAGCGAATTCAGTCGCACAAAGGTGTCCAGGGTGTTATTGTCATCAATAGCGAAGGTAAATGGCCACTGGTCAACCAACATGATGGCTTAATTTGATGTGTTTCATAAATGTAGTCATCTGGTTTGACTGTTTAAAAGTTCATCATTGGTTCTAGTTGTTTAGGAATGTCAATGGTGTAGTCTTGAGATTCTTAACATAAATGTTTCTTTTCCAGGAATTCCAATTCGAACCACCCTTGACAATTCGACCACGGTGCAGTACGCAGGATTGCTGCACAGTTTGGCTGCCCAGGCGCGCAACTGTGTGCGTGACACGGATCCTCAGAATGACCTGACCTTCCTTCGTGTGCGTTCCAAGAAACATGAAATTCTGGTTGCGCCAGGTATGACCCTGTCCTAATAGAGGGTTGTTTGGTAGAACTCCTGGCCATACAACATTAATTCCCTTTACTGTTTGGGGTTTTGTTATAAGGATATAATGTTGATGGCCATGTTTATGATTGTCATCTTTCAGTAAATTGTGAGTGTTCAGTTTTACCTTTAAACTAATTTAGCCGCTGCCAATGCTAGCAAGCAAATTTTGGGAGTTTCCCTTATAATGTGTACATATTAAAATGTGGATTTAGGCTTTACTTTTTAAAATTTATGCTACTTTAAGAGATTTTTAAAAGTTTCAAATAGAACTCCAGATGAGGAAAATGTTTTTTTAGCTCTTCTTAGCATTGATGACAATTGAAAATGTTGATTGTTACAGATAAGGATTACATGCTGATTGTGATACAGAGCCCAACAGAGTGATGGCCATCATCTGAGAGCGTTCGTCTTACGATTTCTCTGATGGATTCTTTGATGTTTGAAACAACCATTTTAAGTTTAATGTTGAATTATTTAAGTTTTCGGCTGCATTTATTGTGTTGTCATTTGGACAATTATCTACAGCAGTAGAGGACTAGGGATTAGATGCTTTTGTTAAATGATTTATTATTGGCGTTGATCGACTGACGAGTAATCGGTAGAGGCGCTAGTATTTAAATAATCCCTAGAGGGCGCCAGTGTTTTATGTTTTGCTAATTACAAAAATAATTATACTGTATTCATTGTAGCTGTCTATAATGCTTGGCTGTGCGTTGAATTGATGAATTTATGTGGTGAATTTATTTGAATCGAAGTTGACTTAGTAAGTAAGTTTACATAAATTCACCAGAATAATTTTAGATAAATTAGATTGGAAAAAAGTGAAGAAGACGAAGTTGGAAAGACTGATATTGATTCGGTAAAGATAGCCTAGTGTCATTTTCGAACGAGCGTAAGGACCGGTGCTGATATCCGGTTACAAGACAGGCAGCTACGCACGTGGCGTACGCCATTAATCTACAGTGGTTTGCCATTACTTACTCTAGACCCGCGTTTTACCTTCGCAGCATAACGCTGCTACCAATTTATCGACACCTAAGCGATAAGCGGCTAGATTGTTCGCCATCATCACGGCCAGATCCTGAGATGGTCGCCCATCCAAGTTATAACCGCGCTCAAAGTTTCTTAGCTTCGGTGTTCTAACCCGGTTGCACAACGCCAAGTAGGTCGTAATGTTGGTTGGACTGTATCTTGTGTAGCGCCGCTATGTGGAGCCGTGTCTAAAACGAAGAAAGTCTAATGCAGTCACTCGGCAAATTGTCACAGCCTAATAGTTTTTGTTCGCCTCTGTAGTTGTCCATTTTCCCAGTGGGTGTTGGTCCTTCTGTTGTTTGGTCGTGGGGCCTGTCATCTGTGTCACCGGGTGACGGGCCGTTACGTCGACCTCTGACCTCTTACCTGACTCACTAGGTGTCGCTTTTAATCGGCGGAGATTTTCACAGCGCTATGGATGGAGTTTCAGCGTCAGACGGTTAATTAATGTGTAACAGCGTTTCTATGCCCTTCAAACGCTTCCAACACCAAGTCATTTTAATCGATGGAATTGGTCACGAGACTTTAAAGGCCAAAGGCATTTGACAGTAGGTACGGGTTCTTTGATTTCTTAGAGTGGGGAGAGGTTGGTGCGGTGAGTCGGTGACCCCCTTCCCCCCCGCCCATTGGAACCCACCGCCCGCTGTTTCCATCCACAGTTTGTTTGGTTCGACTGAACTTCCGTTGCTTTTGTCAGAATACAAAACGCTGCACAGCACACGGTGAGTCCAGCGAGAAAGCTAAATGGGGTGGGGGGTGGGGTGGGTGGGTGGGTGGGTAGGCGGAATTAAAATTCTGAACATTTTAATAAGATTGCGGACTGTATGAGTATGACAACTTGTATTCAGTCGTTACTACCCCATCCCCATGTTAAAAGTTTCTTATCGGTTTTGGACGAATCTCACGAGTCACGACCAGTCTAGGCCCCAATAGGAGGACCACCCCCCCCCTCCCACGCCTTTGTGTTGTGGCTATGATTATGATTGAAAAGCACGATAGAAGATGCGAAGTAGACTGGGTGGTCGCTGGGCCTTTGGTTTTCCATTAATTCTTCTAATTAATCGAGTCCAATTCAATCTCATCTCGTCGTTCTTATCTGCCGGACGTCATCGTGGACCACTTGACCGACGTCACGAATGACGTCATCGTGACTTTGGACGTGCGTTTCAGTCATTGCAGGTCGGACAAATTGGACGAAGTCGAAAGAGAAGCAAGATGTGCATTTATCTAGCGCCAATCTGTCCGCTGTCTTCCGACCGACGACCTCGGTGCTTAGCCTTTGACGGAAGGTCTATCGCCCCCGATGCTTTGAAGAAACTATTGAAGAAGACAGAAGGGAAGGATGAAATGAAGACTGGGATACAGAAAGACAGATCGTTTCTAAGATCCTTAGGCGCAGTGGCGTATCTAGGGGTATGCTCCTGATCCATAAGCGTACACCTTTGGTCTTTGGCCTTTGGTCTTTGGTCATTCCCTTCGGTTGCACCGCAAAATATTTTAAAATCTGTTTTAGGGGCTATTTGCTTCATAACTTAATTTAATTTGTGCAATTAGTAAAACATGTAGTAAAGTGAAGGAAACTTTAAGAAAGTATGCGCTCCATAGGCGGAATTTATTAAAGGCTAGGGACCTAGGGTAGGCTTAAGCCTACCCAAATAATCTCACCAAAACAAAAATGTTTTTCCCATCAACACCAGGTCTGTCGCCTGCTGGATGGCACCGTGTGGATGGCACGCATGCACCCGTGTTTTCCCGGAAATTTCAAATTCCCCCGGAAATTTTGGCATACTACATCAACTAACAGCAGCCCCTATCAGAATCCCCCGGCTTTGTCAGTTTCCCCCGGAGTCCAGGAGTCTAGATTAAACACTGGGTCGATGTGCCCCTTATTTCAGAAATCTGAAATCACAGAAATCTATAAGCTCAGTGACGTAGCCAGGATTCCAGAATAGGGGACACTTCCATATTTCTTGGCCCAAATGCCTTGACGAGCGTTGGAATATCCTGGCTACGCCGCCACTGAGTGGCGCCCCTGGCGAGCGACCGACTGCTGGTCCTAATGATGTTATGATTTGCCGACTGTCACTTGATCTGCGCTAGCGACAAAGCTGACCGACCGTCCGCCGGGTCAAGAGGTCGACCTTAAGGGCGACCGCTGCCCTTGAACCCCGGGTAAGGGGACACCTCGTCGGCTCAGGATCAAGTCCCTCGGGTCGACCACCATTTGACCCGCGCCGCTGCCCCACCCCCTCCCCCTCCAGCCACATCTGAAACCGCAGATTCTTTTGAATTGAGATCTTGGAAGAATGTTTTCAACTGAAGAACGCCGTTACAAAGTGTGCCGTCGTATTAAGCTGTTGTACATCATGAGGCATTCCAAGTGAAGACCGCTTAATTTCCACTTAGTAGGCCTACTCATTTATCCAGGAGCTTTCTTTGTCTCTGAAAATGCCGAATAAGGAAAAGGTCGACCGAGAGACTACTGTATGGGCCTATATAGGCTATCTATGGGTTTATCTCTCGTGCATAGGACTGAAATATTGCAAGCGATCGTCAATTTCGAGAGAATCGATCGTTTTCAACGAGTTTATTATCTCTGTCGATCTGAGGTCTTCTACTTGAGTGACTTTCGATGACACAGTCTCGATTTCATCAATCCCATGCATGCCTCATATGCATTGTGTCCATGCACAATGGCTTCTATTCCACAACGCTAAATGGTCGGTTCCAAAATCACCACTTTCAAAAATAGTTACCGTGACATCTTTATTATGGGGAGGGCACACTCCAAAGGCCTTCCGGGGGGAGGGTGGACTGGACGTCTATTAAGTCAGTTTCGCACGGGTATTTGGGTTATAGGGTTGGTCTTTCTGTGCAATGCGTTGTTGGTTAATGGCCGCCGTTGAATTGTCATTGTGTTGCAATGACTGGCATATCAGGTAAATTATTGTGGCCACTGATGACTGTTTTACATCGAAACAAACAAATGCGCTACGTAATTTATGCGCCGACACGAACGCCCCGCCGAGCGAAAAATTCTCATTAAATGTTTGTTTCCGCCAGTAGCCACGCCCCACCTGAACGCCCAACCAATCAAAACGCACTTCGCAAATGATGACGTCAGGTTGCTTCGTATGAAGTTTAGAAATCAATGGTCCAATGAAATGAAATGTTTATGAATCTTTTGAGCATGTTGTTGTTGTTGTTGTTGTTGTTGTTGTCGTCGTCGTACGCAGTCTGCCAGAGATCTTCCTACACCCCCAGCGGGTGTTACACCCCTCCGGTTTGTGACAGACACCCCAGCCCCTACACCCCTTCCCAGGAGTGGTGTAGGTTATCACTCAAACCAGACTGTTGTTAAAACTATTCATTTAAAATTCTAAAATGTCATCCATTTTCAGATCGACTCGTGTAGTCATGGTCAACGTCATCCTACTGAATGGGGTAGCTTTGGTATTTACCATTCATTGTCCTGATTATCTTTGGAAGTTTTAGAATTTCGATGATTTTGCGGAGCCATGCAGACTGCAGTGCACTGTCTTTCATTTTTTTGATGTTGGCGGCTCTAGGATTTCGCAAGTGGGGGCCGTTAACTTCTAATGCACATTGTTGTTTAATGTATGTAGCATTAAGTATAGGGAGATTGACGGTGGAGCCGCCACATCTCTGCACTGTGACATTGACACATTTCTATTGACATGGGGAAATCACCTCTGGAAATTTAAACTTGAGCCATTATAACTGACTCCTCCAAAAATTTATACTAGACCGTAGAAAAAGATCGTACGGAAGAGATGACAACGTAAATCATATTTTTGACAAACATTTTCCTTTTTCCGGGCCGAGCATAAAACCCACAACCCGCCAAATCCCCCGGGTCCAATGAATCCAGGCTCTAGATGAAGCACTGGACATTGACAACCCCTGAAAATATGCGACACCCCCGAACGCACAATACACACACCCAGAACGGGGAAATGCCTGCAGTCTCTGCTCATTGACCAAATAACAACTGGCGTCTATAGTTTCTGTTCGAACATTTTACATCACAAAGCAAAATATCTAAGAATTAATTATCAGTGGACGTCGTTTGCATATTTTCACACAAAAACAGAAACCACACAATTGCCTCTCTCTCTCTCTCTCTCTCTCTCTCTCTCTCTCTCTCTCTCTCTCTCTCTCTCTCTCTCTCTCAAATTCTGAAAAACTTTTTAATTTTCAGCGTTTCTTAAGACCGCTACATGCCATGCAGGGTCTCTGCTCTCCAACCATTTGCATGAGAATTGTGGGGGGGTGTCCCGGATCCAGTGGCGTGGGGGGTCGTCTTGGGTTCCCTCGAATTAAGCGTGTCATGCTGATCGATCGTCGGACCTGCTTTTTATAGCGCAATATTTCAATGTCTCTGTGGGGAACTGATTTCTACGATCGGAAGTCAACGAGGCGTTCGCCCCTAGCGGAGCCCCGACGGAACAAGCGGGCGAGAGGGGAAGGGGAGGGGGTGTCGTGCTGGGATAACGACCTGTTCTCCGTCGTAGGTCAGCAAGCGAATCCGCTTTCCCTCGAGGGGACGATAATTGGGGCAAGGTAGCGGCCTTGTGTGTGTGTGTGGGGGGGGCGCTTGTAGGTGGATCAATGGACCACAGTTAATTAATTCGATGACGATTTAAATGAGATAAAGAATTATAAACAACATGAGATTTGACTCTAAGGACCGCCACATTGCAACTTTATCATTGATATTCCACTTAGTATTCCTTCAAAACGAACTGAAAATTCCATCCATCCATCCATCCTTCCTTCCATCCGTCCATCCATCCATCCATCCTTCCTTCCTTCCATCCATCCATCCATCCATCCATCCATCCATCCATCCATCCATCCTTCCTTCCTTCCGTCCATCCATCCATCCTTCCTTCCTTCCGTCCATCCATCCATTGGCTGCAGAGACCGTTGCAAGAATTCTGAAATGTTTCACAAGTAACGTTTGTTAAATAAAATTGTTAGATAGTAAAATACAATCGAATGTTCTGATGTTAGACCCTCGCTCTAAGGAACTGAGAGCGATTGGGATTGGAGGAGGGGGGGGGGTTGGCTTGGATGGAGGCAGAGGGAAAACATCAGAGGATATGAAAATCAGTTTTAGTTCTCGCTGTCGTCATAGCAACTACGTCACAGCGGCCACCATCCACACAGGTGAATTGAACGATCGGGAAACGCTTTTAAATGTTTCATGCGTATTCGCAGATTGGAAACAATAATATTATAAAGACCGATTGGAAGCTGTTTGCCAACATTGGTAGATTTGTCGGAGACAGTGAAACTGGAATCGTAAAATTGTCGCCACTTTTATTGAAGAGATTTCTATCGAGCGCCACAAATAGGACCGATTATTAGCCAATCACATCCGTCGACCTCAAGGTCAAGTCGTCATTAGCCGTAAAATTACGTCATCGCTATCATCTTGGCGCTCTAATTTCTATCGTCTGCGTTCATTTGGTGTCGCGTCGTCTGCTGGAGAACCTTCTGCGCGGGAAATCAGTCAGCGCCTAAGCCCCGCCCATCCACTCCTACGTAGCCAATCGGATTCGAGGAAGGGCGGGCCTATCGACTGGAGGCGATGGCCCTGAGGCGTTGTGAACTTGTGAATGAGGGGGGAGTGTGGTCGAATGCTGTAATCGTCCTTTGCGGCGGGTGGGCGGCAGGCGAGCGAACGAGTAGCGAAGAAGGAAGAGAACGGGATCAGAACGAGGCTCAGAGAGAGAACGCAGGATTCAGATCGAGGCTCAGAGAGAGAACGCAACAGCGGAAGCGCCTTCTCTTCTTCGCCATCCAGATGCATTGATCGTTGCAACCGACTTTTGCCGCGAAATCTTAAAATTCTATTTCAAAACAGACATTTATTTTTCGGTCGTTAACAAAGCCTTTGACCGGAAACTGATTGACCTGATTTAGAGCAAAACAGTCCGCTGACTTCCGGAAAGAGCTCATTCGACCTTGAACAACTGATGGTTTTCAAAGGTGAGGAGGTCGAATGAAGGTCATTCGGAAAGTATAATCCAGGAAGTGACTTCAAGGTCGTCCAACAGTCAGCAGAGGCATGGAGACACGTAACAACCAACTGGTTGCCTTGACGACGAAAGGATCGTCTCTTCTGTCGTGCAGGGCTTCCGCTTTCTCAATCGCGGCGCTCATGGGAAACGGTTGTCATGACGACGGTGAAGGTGACGCGGATGACGTCATCAGTGGCATCAGCAGCCGCAGCAGCGGTCGGGAGAGCGAGGAATCGCTGGATTCAGTCGCAGACGACGAAGAAGACGCCCGTGACGTCACCGATGACGTCATCTGCCCGATAGGTAATCAATCGTTACGTCATTCATAAGCGTTCTTTTGATGGTCGTCATCTCTGAATCAATGAAGGAGGGAATTTTTAATTAAATGAGTTATCATTTTTTCGTTAATCTGGATTTTTGCCCCATTTACTGAATGGAAAGAAGAGGTCATCAAAAGACACGCAAAGTGCAGCTCAGGAGCTCAGCACGAGGCTCGAGTGATGAATGGGTGAGGGTGACAGTGATTTATTTCAAGTTAAATGAATTCCATATCTATGCATTAACATCTATGTCATTGTAAAGTTACATTACGATTACAACATTTCAGCCCCAATCATTGAGTTGTCGAAGAGCAGATTCGATGACGTCAGTCTTTCCAGTTCCAGCGCCTTCCAGCAACCTCCCTCCGCTCGCCACGATCCAGGCCATCCTCTGCCAGGCGGCGGCAGAGGAGGGGGAAGGGCGAAGCAGGGTTCGACCGAGGCGCTGGAAGAGAGGAGGAATGGCTTAGGGAAGGCGGAGGGAATCCAGTGTCGCCTGGAAAACAAGGATCTGTGGAGTAAATTCAACGATCTGGGAACGGAGATGATCATCACGAAATCCGGACGGTAAGAGGATCAGAAACTCAGCTCCTATAATTAAGAGATTAAATTTCCCACTCAGAATTTCTGAAAGTGCTTTTCCACGAAGAGCAGGAACCTATAGACAGAAGACAGATGACTGATACCATTTTCCCATATATATATATATATATATATATATATATATATATATATATATATATATATAGAGAGAGAGAGAGAGAGAGAGAGAGAGAGAGAGAGAGAGAGATTAGAGACGTCACGTGTCGTAAGTATGCAAACGTTGTGTGTACTTGCAGACGAATGTTTCCGACGATGAGAGTCAGTTTCACCGGTCACGATCCATCGGCCAAGTATGCCATACTGATGGACATCGTTCCGGTGGACAACAAGCGCTACCGCTACGCCTACCATCGGTCGTCGTGGCTGGTGGCAGGGAAGGCAGACCCCCCAGTCCCCACCAGACTCTACCCCCACCCGGACTCACCATTCGCCGGCGACCAACTCACCAAACAGACCGCATCCTTCGAGAAACTCAAACTCACAAACAACGTTCTCGACGTCAGCGGTCACGTGAGCATTCAGCGGCGGCGGCGTTCTATTTCGAGAATATTCATTTAATTAATTAATTACGAAGGGAGAGAATTCGCTCTGACTGGTCTCCGTCAGTAGAGGCCGTTATGTTGAAAACAAGACATGGAAGTATTATTTAGAATTATTTTTAAAAATCGTATCAGTATAATTGCGGGCCATTTCACGTTCTTTGGCGGGTCGGATCTGATCCGCGGACCGCCATTTGAATACCCACGTTCTATTCGCTGCTTGCTAATGGCGTCGAATTATGTAGCGCCGTGTTTCACAAAAGGAACGAGTGAACGGATGAATGAAGTCAAAATATAATGATCTTTACCGAAGACTGGCAAACTAGAAATTCTACTGAAAGCAACTGAAATTAAGCTGAACATCAGAACTGAAAAGGCTGATATGTAAGTAGGCCCTATTTATGTATGTATGTATGTATGTATGTATGTATGTATGTATGTATGTATGTATGTATGTATGTATGTATGTATGTATGTATGTATGTATGTATGTATGTATGTATGTATAAGTGTATATATGATTGAACAGATCGTGTTGAATTCGATGCATAAATATCAGCCGAGGATCCATCTGGTGAGGAGAATGGACAGCGCTCCAGTGCGGTCCATTGATTCCGAATCCGATTGCAGGACATTCGTCTTTCCGGAGACCGTCTTCACCGCTGTAACCGCCTACCAGAACCAACTGGTATAGGTCGACCTCTAATCCTCTCTATATATATAGAGCAGCTGTCACTCTTTCCTCAAACACTCTCGCGTTAACTTTACATGTCATGACCAGAACACTCGAATTGTAAGGGGATGGATGATTAGTTTAGCGAGAGTTTTAGCTTTTAGCTGGTGGAGGGGGACAACCATTTAAAATGCCATTGAAAATGTTAGTTACACGGAGCAGTTTGACGCCACTGCTTTTTGAAAAGGCGAACACTATACATGTACAACGTATATACTAAACATTCCAAGATAATATGAGGAATTAGAGCGCTATAAAAGGCCATTCTGTCTGTCTGTCTGTCTGTCTGTCTGTCTGTCTGTCTCTCTATCTCCTCTTCTGAACTACAGATTTTTGATTGTGTATGCGTGACGTGGCGACATCTTGGATTTGCAGATCACGAAACTGAAGATCGACAGCAATCCGTTTGCCAAAGGATTCAGAGATTCGTCTCGACTCTGCGACTTCGACAGGTAGACAGGAGAACCAGAGCCATGCATCGCTCTCGCTCCTCACCGTCTAACGATAACATTATAACAGCATTTTTAAATCAGGGTGCGATTTGTCGCTGCAGATTACATTATGTCAGCTTGGGGATATTAAATGTGGAATATTATTTCATCTCCACGGCGATGGACAGAGCTAAAGCGTTGCGTGGTCTTAACTCTTAATGGCCGAACCGGGTCTTTTATTTTGGCTGCGAAGGGAATCGCTCGATGAAGGAGGAGGAGGCGGAGGAGGAGGAGGGCCCGGAAGTCCTCCCTTCTACTTCGGCTTCGATCGACTGGACTGCGGAGGACCTCACCCTTACAAGAGGACGACCCCACACCATCACTCCCTCTCCCACTTCGCTCCTCCGACGGCAGCAGAATTAGTTGAGTTCATCGACGAAGACTCGGCGAAGACGGCGGCGGCGGCCTTTGGACTTCATCTGACGAAAGGCAAGAAGCCCCCCTCTTCAGTACTTGGCATACTTTTCCAGAAAATATACTTTGCATTCGGGGAGAGGGTCAGACTTCGGGCGGAAATGGCGAATTCCATTATTAGGCGCCATTTGTTTTCGAATGAAAGCAACATTTGATTCGCGAAATTTATATTCTTGCGCTAAAAACCTGATTTTAGGCAGACAAAATGAAAACGTCAACGAAGTACGATTCTCTGTCTCTGTCTCTCGTTCTGTATGTATTGTATGTATGTATGTATGTATGTATGTATGTATGTATGTATGTATGTATGTATGTATGTATGTATGTATGTCTGTCTGTCTGTCTCTCTGTCTGTCTGTCTGTCTCTCTCTCTCTCTCTCTCTCTCTCTCTCTCTCTCTCTCTCTCTCTCTCTCTCTCTCTGCTTTGTTTCAGCAACGAAGAATCAAGAGGAGAGAGAGAGAAAAAAAATCAGAGAGACAAAGACAGAAAGACAGACAGAAAGAAAGACAAAGGTGCAGACGCCGATACAAGAGCTTCGTCTCTGTTTTTGCTCTCAGGAGTTCCACTCGCAGAGTTTTGATTGGTACCTTGTCGAACGAGACCACTGCCGTCCCCACCCCGCGCCACCAACCCCTACCCCCTCTCACCAGACTTCAGGCCCCTCCTTGCCACTTCCATACCTGTGCCTATTTCCCTTATCTGTCCGATACATCGATCGTCGAAATGGCGGCCGTCTCCGCTTACCTTCGCTATCTCCTCCTCCACCTCGGCACTGCAGCGCCCCTAGCGACCGGCAGCGATAACTACGAATGCAGTTTCTATCAGAGCGACAATTTCAGGAAATTATCACCAGCGCTGTCGCGACGTAAGACTGATTAGTTTCCACTTTGCCCACCGACCCCCAACACCCACCCCCACTCCACCCCAATGACCTCCCACTGGCCCCCATATACTCACTGACTACGTTGGCAAATAGAGATTAGTCCCAGAGGAAAACTTTCAGTTGATATCGTAGGTTACTCGTCGCTGTCGCCAGGTGGAGCCACTGTGCTAGGCGTATATATATATACACTATATATATACACTATACAGTATATATATATACTGTATATATGTATGAATGTTGGTGTGTGATGTTGATTGTCTTTGTGTTTTCCAGGTGATGGACTGTTCCGATCTGTTGACGGGACTTCCTCTTCTTTTCCGCCGACCTGGAAAACTTCACTTGGAGGTCGTTTCATGCACCTGCCCTCTCCCTCCCCCTCTCCCTCGCCATCTCTCTATTCAACCGTTTACGGTAAACTGTTCTGCTTCGGGACTTCCGGTCTCCATCTTCCTCCTCCTCCTCCTCCGCCTCCTCTGTCCTCTTCTCTGAACGCATCACTCGCTTCCTGCTCCAACTTCCACACCGGAAATCCCGTTTACGGAGGCGGCGAATCGACTTCCGGAACAGACGGAGGAGGAGGAGGGGCCCGTGGCAGCAGCTACCAGCGCAGCATCGTCTACGGCAGCAGCAGCAGCAGGTATCATCCTTATCAACAGGGAAAGCGCTTGGACGACGCAGACTTCCTTCACTGAGTCGACTGCTGCAGCATCTGGCGAATGTCTCTCTTGAAACAGCAAATACTGCGGCTGCGCTGTTAGAGGTCATAAAACAGCATCGTCATCCGCCGCTGGTTCCCTGTTCTTGGCGTTCTGACGATCGTCCCGAAGACTCCTCCTCCTTCTGTATACAAACACATCGGACGACAGCGCTTCATGAGACGACGACGACGACGACGACGACGACGACGGCCGTCTCTGTTTTATGTTTCAAGATATCTATGATCGCTGCTGTCGCTGCTGCTGCTGCTGCTGTCGATAAAGATGGCGAAGTGAGCTAAACATTTCCACAAGACATAATAACAACTCTTTTTTCAACAGGTTGCTGTTAAATACGACAAATGAGAGAGAGAGAGAGAGAGAGAGAGAGAGAGAGAGAGCGGACACTTGATCTCTTTCTTGCTACACCCAATTATTCACGCAACAAGTGTGTGTGTGTGTGTGTGTGTGTGTGTGTGTGATCTAAAAAGTTTGTTGCTCCTTTTATCCTCTTATTGGTCAATCCTAAACTTCTTGGTTTGCTGTTAGCGTGGCAATGAGATAATCTAAACTGCTGTGATCACGTGACATTGAACTCTTCAAAACGTTTAGCATGCAGTCAGATGATATCTTAGCTGTTCTAAAGTTCTTCTACACACCTTTGGCTATATGCTGTACGTTACACGCCACGTGTGTGTGTGTGTGTGTGTGTGTGTGTGTCTATATGTGCAATATACATTATGTGTATGAGTCGAAGTAGTAATATTATGATATCTACTACGTGACGTTTTTTCGTGTGACAACTGCATAGACTGTGCATTCTGATAAGGGACAAGAGATCGGATACACCTATACTATGGAGTGCTGTTTATTTTAATGGAAGTGAAATAATCTGTGGAAAATGTTCCATCAATCGACCATTTAGATAAACGCATTTAATTAATCTGGGGATCCCGGATATATCCGTTTATTTTCATTGAGTTGTTAAATACGGTTAAGTTAATTAATTATTCACAAGATTATTCAGGATTGTGTGAATATGAATATGCAGATAAATTATTTGCAAATTTTGGATATCTGATCTCGTGGTTGCTTTATATAGTCGTATAGCAACTAAACGCCAGTATTTTTTACCATTGGCGTATCTAATGGCGGGGGACAGCTCCCTGATTGGGGCCGGGGCCGGTGGTCGTGGAAGACGTGCAAAGTCGTTGGTGGTCTAATGCAGGTAAGATGTGAATGCGATTCAGAGGCGGATCTAGGGGAGTCGTGTGAGCCAAAGTGGATAGCAAAGTAGAAGAAACACCGAGACCTTTGCAGTCAACACTATATGAAGAGAGAGTTGAGGGGCGCCGAAAACGATGTGAGGACCTTTTTGGTTGTCAGTTGCGATTGACGCTTTGTCCCCGGGCGACAACCTAGATCTGCCTCTTTGACGCACGACAACTGTTTTTTCTCAAGACTTTTCACTTGAAGACCTGAAAATGTCAATGGGCCTCCTCCCCCCGTATTCCGGAATTCTGGCTACACCACTGGGTTTGACAGCAGCATTTAATTCTTTTTAAAAGACAGAAATTCTGTGAAGCATAATAATAATTCTTCCGAGCATATTGACGTGCATCGATTATAAACGCGTATGCAAATCATTTCACTATGGAAAACAGTGAGATTATTGGAATTTATACAGCGCAATTACATCCCTTTGTTTCTGCCTCGGGGACATCAGTAATGGGTCTATAGACCGAGAAACAGTCACTATGAATGAAATGATGGCGAAGCCCCATTTTCTAGCTCCTCGTTAACAACTGTATCGTATCGTCTTTATAAACACACGAACAGGTATCTCTAGCCCATGCCCAATGTCCATATGGCCCCACAGAGGGAAGGACAGGGCCAATCTATGTGGCTTCGGTTCAAAGAAAAACTCGAAGAAGTATAAAACATTATTCCCCTCACGCTTAGTTTTCTTTCACTACAAAGATCATTAATTGATCACTACAAAGATAATTAATTGATCATTAATTGATCATTAATTGATTTGTGGGAAGTTCTCTGACAGACAAATGAGTTTCAAAACTTTGGACGTGCCACGGAAAACTCTCTTTTTCTTCGTTGGCGTTTCAATTGACGTTGATGTGCAGGGTCTGTGCGTTCCATTGTATGCAACATCACCCACTATATATATTCTTCTATTCCGTGCACTTCAGCACAGCGGAGGACAACGAAGCCGATCATCCGGGAAGCATCTCTCATGATGTCCAATGACGTCACCGTCTGTTATATAATGAACGGGGTGGAGGTGCTGTGTCGAGGGTGGTCCTTTGTTAGGAACGGCGGTAACACTGCAGCGACCTCTGGCAGCGAATTCTGTTTAACTCCGGAAGTGATTGAAATCCATCGCTCGCTGCGGCGGCTGCTGCGGCGGCGGCGGTGGGTCAAACGGCTTAGGCAAAGGTCGTTTCCCCTCGAATAGGTCAACGGTCAGAGTGCAACCGAGATGGCTGCAGTCCCCCCTTATATACAACGGGTGCAGAGGATCCAACTAACGGGACTTATTTATGGGCGCAACGGCGTTCCATGATTGAGACAAGGATTACAGATAACGACGGAGGTCGTCTGCAGTTATGCTGTAGAGGAGCGTCGTCTTACTTATGCGCACAGAGGGCGCCACTTACGAGCTAAATTATTGCAGGACGAATCGTTGTAGACGTTTTGAGATGGGTGGAGAGAGAGAGAGAGAGAGAGAGAGAGAGAGAGAGAGAGAAGAAAGGGTCAGTTATAGTTTTCCTTTGAAACAATTTAGAAAGTAAGTCATAAAACGAAAGACTCATATCGTATACTAAAAAGAAAGAGTGATGAATCGTTAAATCATTAAAATCCAAAATATCACGTGACTTTCTGTTCGCCGGTTACAAAGGAGCATCATCAGCGAAGAAAATAAGATCGACACAAAATGACAAACGTTTGCGCTATATGAATTCAGAAGCGCGCTTACATTAATTACTAAGATGCAGGAGAAAGCGTTGAACTTAGAGGTTGTAATGTAATGCGTGGTCGTTGAATTCGACCAACGTTGTCTCATGATTTTGGCTCTCCGGCCTTTAAGGGCAATCAGCGGGGCCCCACGCCTCCTCCCCCATACCCAATTTCCAGGTGAGGGCTGCAGTGGGGTGGGGTAATTGCGCTCCCTTGGCTGGGGGGGGGGTGAGGACATTCGTCGAGAGAGAGAGCGCCAGTCTCAATGACTGTACTCTTTTAAAACGTCGTCTTCTCTTGACCCGTTTTCCAGAAGTCCAACCTGCCTGCTTTACCGTCTCCCCCCCCACCCCACCCCAATCCCCTCGGTGCCTGTAGGGTCTGTGGACGCCGTCGCCGTCTCTAGTTCATAAATTCTCAGGTGCTCGAAGGTTCTCTAGTCGATCAGGTGATATCGTCTGATCTACGACCCCGGCAGTCGTCGTCTGCTGCGGGATGCATGGCGGCGACGGTGGTCGTTTTTACCTACTTCGCGGAGGGGTTTATTGCCCTCGCTCTCTCTCGCCCGCCCGGCCATTACCTTCATCTCTACACCGCAGTTCCAACGTCTCCCTCCTCTTCCTCTCCCCTCTCCCCCAGCGCTTCCATCTTGCCTCCCCCCTGCCCTCTGCCGCCGAGACTGACTTATCGGTCTCGTTACAACCAGTTGCGATTTTCCGCTCTTGTCAAAATTTATTCGCGGTCGTTAAAGATAGGACCTGGAAAATTCCGTGGAACGCTCCCATCCCCCTCACCCTCCCCCTCCCCCCAAACAAGGAACTCTTTCGCCGAAATTCAAAAACAAAGACGATCGAGAACCGGATCCCGGAAACTTCCTGGAAAACTTCTGAATGCATTCTAAGCGGATCTCGGACGCCATCTGAAGAGATCCTCACACGGAGTTCCAGTCAGTGGCGTACAGTGGGTTGCAAGCGCCCCCCCCCTCAGGGTAAAAGAGGGATCGCGCCTCTAACTTGTGTCCAAAATGTCTTGACAAGCAAAAGTCTCGTATTGTATTCTCCCAGAAAAAGTTCTTACAAATCTTCTTTGTGAATGGCGTACTCCAGACTATTTTACGATTTCATAATATTTAACTTTTTAGAGCAGAAGACAAGAACAGAAGAAGACCGCAATACTTGGAAGAAGACAATCCACAATGCAGCCAATCTTCGGAGCGAAGAGACGGTTAAAGACAAGACCAGACATTTACCTATTACTTGAGTTTTTATTTTTTTCCACTTGGAGTTTTGCGCCCGGGGCGACAGCCCCCTCTCCCACCCGCAACGTTGCGTCAATGTTGCCCGTAACTTGATCGGACCTCCAGGTGCTAAAGGTGCCAAGGTGGACAATCTAGTGCTTTCATCGATGATTATATCGATGCTGGAACTCGTGAGATTAGAATCGTAGGCTTTGAATTCAGTTTTGGTGAAATTAAATACGTGTCTAAGTCACTTCAGTTCACTCGATGACCATTCGAACAAACAAGCAATACTTTAGAACGCTCTGGTGGAGTTCTATGGCGTCTTCTGTAATGGTTAGGCCTACAGACATTTACAGTTATTCCGGATTGCCCGTGTTACACACGTGTTTCCATTGAAAAGGACCTATACTCAAGAAATGTAGCAATGCAGGGGCCTACTCTGTTCTGTTCTTTATCAGTGGTGTAGCCAGGGAGGGATCTGGGGTTAAATCCCCCTTTGGGTGTCCGACCAAATTTTTAAAAATTGCAGATCAATATAGCTCCATGCTCATATACGGCATTTTTTGCTTTCCGGGATTCAGGATTTTCCGTGTTGAGAATAACGGGAATCATAAGCATAACCTTTTTTGCTTGTCAGAATTTGTTCCGAAGTTGGGAATCTTGACCCCTTCTTTACGGGAAATCCTGGCTACGCCACTGTTCTTTAGCAATCCCCAGTCCTCGGTCCGAGAATAGACACCGTCCATCATGGACGAATTTTCTCCAAAGCCTTCCGTCTCCTGTTGTCTCTTCCAGAGTCATTTACTGTTCGCTGCTTGTCCTCTGTCCTCTGTCCTCTGTCCTCTGTCCTCTGTCCTCTGTCCTCTGTCCTCTGTCCTCTGTCCAACTATTCTTCAATTTGAAGAATATTTGTATCTGAAGTTTTTCGCTCATTTTTCCACGTTAAAGTTTCTCTGAATTGAAAACGAGGTCGAATGGAAGGAACCCACTTCGGAAACATCGAAATCCACTGTCTGTCTGTCTGTCCGTGTGTCTGTCCGTCCGTCCGTCTGTCTGTCTTTGTCTTTCCCTCTTTCTTTTAGTACGAAGCAGGAACTGTGAAGACAACGATGCGAAAGGCAAGCGTGCATCCCCATCGGCTACTATTGTTAGGAACGGACTATCTAGATTTATATAGCGCCTGTGTTCTAGATAACGACGAAGAGAGCGCCAATGGAGGGAGGGAGGGAGAGAAGGAGGAGGGAAGGATGGAAGGAGGGAGGGAGACAGAAAGACGGCGATTTCCGTCGGTCGAAGAACCTGTCTGACAATTGGCGCTCCATTACAGTTCATCTCTGACGAGGCGTTTATGAGGAGACCTTCCGCTAACCAATATAGGCCTCTGTTCAATAGGAAAACAGAGAGAGAGAGAGAGAGAGAGAGAGAGAGAGAGAGAGAGAGAGAGAGAGAGATGAAGAAAAGACGGAAGTTCGTTAGAAGGAAGTTTGCAGAATTTGGAATGGTGACGATGATGATGATGATGAAGAAGAAGAAGAAGAAGAAGAAGAAGAAGAAGATGATGATGATGATGAGGATGATGATGAGGAGGAGGAGACAGATGGAAAGAGAAGAAAAACTGTGTCTTCTGATGAGGAAGGCAATCCCTGCCTCTGTCGTCGTTTGCTGGGATGGGGGAGTGGAGGTTGAGGATGGGAGCGAAGGTGGTCGAAGGAAGATGAATCAACCGGAGAAGGGAGATAATATTAATAAAAATAAAGGTTAAGTTCTCATAACTGGATTTCAAGTGGTTTAGCAGGATTTCTTCTATAGGCCTATAGGCTGATGAAAGACAAGGGCAAAAACATTGGAACTCTCCTTCAAAGATCTATTCGTTGTAAGTTTATTTTAAATTTTAGTGTTCTTTGGTATCCATGGCAACTGCAACTTGACAGCTAAAGAAATTCATTCGCCAGATGGCGCCACTCTGGCGCTCGCCATCTGTCGAGTGCATCACGGATCGTCGCACTGAGAGACTGCGTAGTACTTCGGCTGAATGACGGGGATTTTTGCATCGATTCTGAGGTTACGCATGCACCCGTAGAAACGATGCCTCGCCAACTGAAAAGGAAATTCAGTTCAGTTCAATACGAATAGGAAAAACCAGAATCATCAAACTATCAGAGGCCATCTAGCGAATGATCAATCAACGACGGCTATGCATTTATGCATTTACACGCTAGTTCTTCTATAGAGCCAACATCTCAAGAACATGAGATAAAATATCTGAAAATAATTCCGTTCAAAATCCTTCGGCAAAGCCCAAAATCCGCTCTAATCCGGTGATTTAGGCAAGAAATGCCCTAGCACATTAAAACGATTTGATTAAGACTGACGGAGGATTAACTAATTACCAGTTCTGACTCGTGATATTCCTCCGCTGGTTCCAGAATATTTCCAACTGCCTAAATGCAAAAGACAACAACCGACAAACCCTATCTAGTTATAAAGTTATTTACATAGCACCAACATATATATATATATATATATATATATATATATATATATATAGGATATTTGATATGTATGAATCTCGATATGAAGACGATGCAAGCGTTTACAATCTCATGAATAAAAATTGACCGCCGTTCCTATGGAAACAATGACCTTGAGGGGTGCTGCCGCCATAAGGGGGCTGAGACCTCCGAAGACAACCGACCGGAAGTGGACGCACGGTCCCAAATGGTATTGACGAAAGGGATTCTGGTCATCCACCAACAGACGACCTCCTCTCTCGTTGTGCTCATAAGTCAACTGCAGAGAAACAAACGAAACAACTATAACATTCCATATATATAAATATACTGTATATATATATATGCATATATATATAATGCATATATATATATACTATATATAGCCTACTGTGCATAAAAGCATACAAATGCTTGTAGTAATTGCAAAGACGTCATACTTTTGGACACGTGATTATAGAGGCGCGACTTACGTGTTGCCATGGCAACTGCATATTGATGAGGACGATTTAAAGAGTTTTTTTCTGTCTTAAGTGCCAAGAACCGACGGAGACTGTCGAGTGTCTCTGTGAGTAACGAGTATATACGTCGTCATCGTCTGTCACGTGCAGTTATTACATTAGACGACGACGACGACGACGACGACGACGACGACGACGACGGAAAGACAATCGGTGGAGGATTCAACTTCAAGGACAATCGGTGGAGGGAGAAGGGGGCGGAGGGAGGAGGAGGAGGAGGAGGGGGCGGAGGGGAGGGGGCGGAGGAGAGAAAATCAACTTCAGTCGCAACAAAACTGCGTCTAATGAGACCGTTAACAGATTTAGGCATCGCTCAAATCGCAATCGAAATACAGTACTGCTCAAAAAATTGTGAACACACGTGGATTTCGAAGCAACTGTATAGCAATAGTCCTTCCACAGTCCAATGTCAAACAGGGTATCAGTTTTAAGATAGTTTTCTGGCCTATAAAACATGTAATACAAGAAACCAGCTATCTTAAGAACCCTCTTATCTCTCGATTGACTTTGTAGACATTTGACAGAGAATAGATTTCTAAAAGACTTTATAATGTCGATTGAAATAGTTGACCATTTTTCGTGGCATTTCGAACTCTCTAGGATAAAATTGAGACAGAATATACTGATTATTCTAGTACGGTTTGATGCAATGAAGATGGGGACACAAGAAAATGTGGATGAAATTCGTTTCAACACTCTTCTGAATTTTTGCATATCTATAGCCTTCTGTACATCAATCGTAGAATAGTATCATTAATGAAAAAAACAGTATTGGTGTTCTTGGTTTTGATTGCAATGTTTTAACAAGCCTTAAACTTCGTTTTGCTTCGAAATCCACGTGTGTTCACAATTGTTTGAGCAGTACTGTAGATCAAATAAAAAACCCGTGAATATAAACAGACAGACGCAGTCAGACAGGTACAACGTATGTAAGTATGGATGTATAATATATTATACACACACATACATGGCTTCATACTTTTTACTAGTAAACACCTGTGTTATTAATTGACCTCGTGTTCAAAGTAGGTCGAAGTACAGATTGAAAGGAATGGATTGGCGCTTCATTTGGCGGGTCATATGAAAGGTCATCAAGTGCAAGCGAAGAAAGTGGGAAGAAGATGACGCAAAACATTCACAAAAGAAAAACCGAAAAGAGAGACGTCGTCACGGGAGAAATGACGTCATCATCGTCATGGGGAAATGACGTCATCATCGTCATGGGGGAAATGGCGTCATCGTCGTCGTACTTTGTGCCATTTGCGGTTGTCGACCCTCTCGCGGTAGACTTCGAAGGCTCTGCCGTTGCCACAGCGACGGGCGAACACCAGGTGGCCGCTGCGCAGGTAAGCGGTGGCCATGTCCGCCAGGTCGAAGTCTCCGGTGACGAAGATCAGTCCTGACCCGGAGTTAGTCCGAAACTCGATCTGGAGCGTCCGGCTGAAAACAGCATCGCGTGCGTGACAAGTGACAACATTCATATGGCGCCAATGTCAAGACAATTATATGGCGCATTTCTGGGCCAAAGTAGAAAAACAACGCCCGCGTGTATCAGGCACGAAGGAAATGATCGCCTGATAAGGATTCCTGTGATCAGCTTCTGACTAATTGTCAATTTGTTTGTTGAAAGGAAGCAACACGAATGATAAGCAACAATGAGGGTAAGCAACAAAGATGATTGGCAATAGAGGCGCTGTACTCGTATTTTACATTACATTACATGTTTAGTCTTTTATTGTCAGATGCCCAGAGCAGTTGCCGCAAATGGCAGATAAATACTTGGTCCAGAAATAGAGAATTTAATTGAATTATGAAATAGGAATTTATGGAGCTAGTTCTATAATGCAGACGGTTCGATTATACTTGCAATGATAGTCTTGGAGTGAAGAACCAAATTGAACAAGTTCTTGAAATTTGAATTCTAAATCATAACTAAATGAAACTGGTTTCGAAATTATCTCTTTCTCTGTCTTTTGTGGTTTAATTAAGTCATATTTTCAGATTGTATCAAACCCTGGAATAATCCTGAATCCATTGGGAAACGGATCATATTCAATCCGACTTCCTGGGATTTTATCCATCCTGACTCCGTGGATATCCCGAATATCCATCGGATTCTAGAATAAAACACAACAGGCTAACAGCATAGACTCAATTCGATAAATAGCGAGAATAAAAAACAAGCAATTATTATTATTATTATTATTATTATTATTATTATTATTATTATTATTATTATTATTATTATTATTATTATTATCGGTGAAGCACTTCTTCAGCAGAGAATGAAGCGAAGTAAACACATAATCGCCATCTGTCGAATGAATCGGACAATGCCAAGTGACGACCGCCGCTCAAGTATCACAACGATATCATCGATAATAAAAGCGGAAAAAGAGAGAGAGGGGAGGGGGGAGGGAGGGAGGGAAGGGCGGGGAGGAGGGAGGAGAGGAAGCAGAAGCGGACGTACTATCGTTCGTTTACGGGTCAACGAAGACGACGAATGGCAACAAGAGCTGTTTTGCGATGACGTCACAGTCGTCGGCGTTTGATCGCTTAATTTCGTTCGGAGATCAAACGAACGGATCTCCTCTCGGCGGCCATATTTAGATTCTATTTTTAGACACGCGGATAACCCTGTTCGCCCACGCCCTCCCCGCCCCCGCCCCCGCCTCCTCCCCTCCCCATCGGTTCCACAGAGAAAATTCTGTTACGACGAAAATCTCCATCCGTCTGATTGCCTCAGTCACAAGAACTGACAGCAGAATTGTCAACGAAGCAAATAAGTAACTCATAATATTATAATATCGATTGAACTGATGTTCATCATCACCATGGTAACAGTCAGTGGCTGATTTTAGGAACCAAAAATTCACTTCTTTCGTTACTCTTTGAATTTTTCCCCCAAATGTCGTCCAATTATAAAAGATTTATAAAAATTCGACACCTCTGTCTAATTCTTTGCTTCCGGTCGCAACTTCAGTTCGAAAGGACGATGACGTCATTTCTAGGCAGTGGAATCATCTGTGGGAAGATCTTTCGTCATCGCGTGTTTCGTCATTTACATTTCGATGAATTCAACGCAAAATGATGTCTCTCTGTCTTCTCTTCTCTATTCTTCTTCTCTCTCTCTCTCTCTCTCTCTCTCTCTTTCTCTCAACAGACCTGGCCATTGTATATTGTGATGATGCTATTGTGGCCTACGTATAAGGAAAGTCCATCAGCTGCGGATTCTCTGCTGTGCTTCGGAGATCTCAGAGTCCGTCTGTTGCTTTTGAGAGATTTTAAAATACGTTCAGTCGTCGTTCGATTTAACGAAAGCATCAGATGCGAAGAACAGGACGACGACACGCACTGCGCCGACCGAAGAAGCGTCATGTCAGAATGCTCCTCACGGAGGAGAGAGAGAGAGAGAGAGACAGAGAGAGAGACAGAGAGAGACAGAGAGAGAGAGAGAGAGAGAGAGAGAGAGAGATCTCAGAGTGCTTTTGAGAGAGAGAGAGAGAAGAGAGAGAGAGAGTTCAGTCGAGAGAGAGAGAGAGAGAGAGCATCAGAGCGAACAGAGACGTCGACAGAGCACAGAGCGCAGAGAGAGAGAGAGAGAGAGATATCAGAATGCTCCTCACAGAGGAGAGAGAGAGAGAGAGAGAGAGAGAGAGAGAGAGAGAGAGAGAGAGAGAGAGAGAGAGAGAGAGAGAGAGAGAGAGAGAGAGAGAGAGAGAGAGAGAGAGAGAGAGAGAGAGAGAGAGAGAGAGAGAGAGAGAGAGAGAGAGGAGAGAGAGAGAGAGAGAGAGAGAGAGAGACAGAGAGAGACAGAGAGAGAGAGAGACAGAGAGAGTGAGAGACAGACAGAGACAGAGGGATAGAGAGAGAGATGGAGGGGCAGAGGGATAGAGGGAGGGAGAGGCGGAAGAGAGAACAGGAAGAGAGCAATTTCCAGCTGATTACTATAATAATTATGACGTGATTTACTGAGGAGAAGCGTAGGAGGAGTCTGCAGATTAATCCACGAAACAACCACCACCTCCCCTCCCTCGTCCCTCCTCCTCCTCCTCCGCCATCTTCTCCTTCTCTTCCTCCTTCTCTTCGGCCTTAGAGAGGACGCGCGAAGGGGCAGAGAAAACGAATTTCTGTGTAGAGCAAATGGGGCGAAGACCCTTCCCCCCACCCCTTCTCCCGGTGGACCAAACACCAAATCGTGTGGAACACTCGCGCCGCCGCCGCCGCTATATTTAGTCGGACGATTTTTCTGTCGAAGACAGAGTTTTGTCTGCGTCTGTCTGCGTCTGTCTGCGTCTGTCTGCGTCTGTCTGCGTCTGTTTGACAGCGAGTATTTTGTTGGTCTGTCGAGATAAACATTTTTCTTCTGTTATTCGGTCTCGGAGTATTCATCAGTGATAAGCGACATTATGAACAGAAAAAGAAGAGATAAAACGAAGCACAGGTCACCGATAACTCTCTCTGTCTCTGTCTTTGTCTGTCTCTATCTCTGTCTCTATCTCTGTCTCTATCTCTGTCTCTGTCTCTGTCTCTATCTGTCTCTGTCTGTCTCTGTCTGTCTGTCTGTCTCTCTCTCTCTCTCTCTCTCTCTCTCTCTCTCTCTCTCTCTCTCTCTCTCTCTCTCTCTCTCACACACACACACACACACACACACAGGACGGCCACAAAAGAACATGGCAGCGCCCCAGAGATGCTGCCACTTCGATTCTATAATTCCTAGCACGTGATCAGTGCGGTCGTAAAGTTTAGCCGACCACAACAGGATTCCACGAAATCATTGATTCTTCGTCAACTTATAATTGATAATTTTATCTTCCATATATCATTTAATTCCAAAAACGATTAGAACAACGATAACAGCAGCGTCGTGATTATCATGATCATCATCATGATCATCATCATGATCATCATCATGATCATCATCATCATCATAATCGTCATCATCATCGTCATCATCATCATCATCGCGAGCTATCGATGAATGATGTATTTAATCGACATATGCATCAATTAGACCAGAGAACCAATTAGGTTATAGATGGCAATGGCCACTCAAAATGATCCACAACCCCATGACTTCATGACCCCATGACCCCCATGACCCGTGGATCATATTTAATCAAATCTCTAGAATATCTTTTCGAAGTCTTGTAAAGACAAATGTTGAGATCGAGCATAAAAGTCCTACAATAAAATGCAACAGAATAAAAAAATAGCCATTTGAACCTCACGAAAAGTATTCAAGAGTGACGTCATTACAATTGATGCAAAAACTGCGCTATAGAAGTTTATTTGTCAATTAACGCGGACTGAAAATTTCAGTACGATGCATGACTGCATCTGCAATCTTAATTCGATTCCAGTGACCATGACCCATTGACCTATGACCCATTAACCTATGACCCACTGACCATGACCCATGTGACACATTGCCATCTCCGGTTTAGGCCTATCAGAGACCTGCCTAAGGCCTATAGGAGGGAGGCCTAAACAGACCTTGCAGCTGTAGTGAACGGAGGCCGACGGAGTCAACTGGACCAGAGTCATCTGGTAGATCCAGAAACAGATCCAGGTGAACGAAGAAGATGGCATTCTCACTTCTCCAGTCATGATTCCGTCCGTTCATTCACACCTGTCGCTCACCTGCAAAGGTCCGAACCCACCTTGATCTCGGCTGCAAGAGTTTCGGCGTCTGTCATTCGATGTTCACAGGTGATTGTCAACCGAGAATTAAGCCACGACCAACAAAAGAACACGAATCGCTGTCTTCCGCTGGAGATTTTAGATTTTCAGTAGAACTGATTTCTTTCAGGTAGAAGAGCAGCGTCTTTGAACGGGCGACATTCTACGATTTCAGAATAATTGAGACTTCTAAGAGATCGCTATCTTTTCAGGTAGACTTTCTGACGTCATTTGCATCAACGGGTCCTTCATTAACTGGATTAGGTCTAACTGATGCTTGTTAGGCGTCTTTGCAGAGACTTTGTTATCTTCATCTCGACGCAGAAACTGTGCTGTCGACCTTTTTTACGCTTCTGTTGCTTTAATTTCAAATGGCGTCCCTCGCCTCTTCAGCGACCTCCCACTGAAAATATTTAATGAACTCTTAAAGAAAACAACGAATTGCCAGCAAAGATAGAGAAGATATGCGAGATAAAGACAACTGGAGGAAATAATTCGTTCAACCGTGCAGGTGGGAAGTGGCCGGCTGCAGGTGAATTTGCCAATTTCCAGTTCAGGTATTTCTTCTCCAGGCTTTGGTCTCCAGCACCTAACTAGTTACTACAGGTGATACTCCATTTTTATCTTAACGCTGCCTCCATCTCTCAAAGAAAACATGAATATTAGCAATTGTAAAGAAAATCCAATTTAAACGATAAATTTAGAGCATCGATGCCATATACGTTGGCGTAGCCACGAGGGGCCCGAGGGTCCGTCCGGCGGGGAGAGCCCCCCTTCTCGAGCTATGACCAGTCGTGGTTACATTCGCAATGTTGCCATTGCTACTCAGTTTGATGTTACTACCGCCCTCTAGCGATTAAGGCTGAGTCGACCTTCGGAGCTCCTACGGGAGTAGAACCCGTTCCGTTGTCGTGCTTGCCAAATGACATTACCACTCTTCTGTCTTCCCGCCCCAAATGCAAAGTGCTGCGCTCATGTTCAAAGTTCTTCTTAGGTTTAATCATCACTCTTTAAACAGACATTAACACGAAACATTAAGTTATTCTATTAAATTCACAAATTCAGAGAAATTGACGAATTCGAAAAGGTATTGACTTACGCGGAAAGGCGTTTCTTTTGCGAATCAAATGCTTTTCTGAGCGGAGATAGAGAAAATGACTTCGAAAGCGCTGTATAGAATATCAGACGCTAAGCGCTTCACTCAGCGCTGGACGACGACGACGACGACGACGGTCGCTGTGTATTAAGAACCGCAAGAGCAGCGCTTGCTCAGCGCTGTCTTCTTCTACAACAACAACTGTCCATTTGCACTGATCACTTAATTGCAGTCGACAGCGCACCAGCTGCAATCCTCACTCCAGTGTCGTCACTCCTAGAGACGTAACCACGTCGACCACGAAGTCACGGCTGTCCAGAGCGCATGCGCATTCGACTTCCTCTTATTCGACCGCTTTTGAAGAAAAATCCTGCCAGAGCGGGGGACGGAGGGAGGGAGGAGGGGGAAGAGACCGGGGGCTGGTCGCTAAAGGCAACAGGCAGATGGGCAGAGGAAGAGAGGCAAATGGGGGTGGAAGACCCCGTTTGTGACTGTTGTACGAAGTCACTCACTAACGAACACTGTGCTAGCTGTACACCATTCCAGGCATTCCTCCCCTTCCTCCCCCGTTCTCGCATTCCGCGGAGAGCGCCGTCGGATGATAAGGTGGGTGGGTGGGTGGGTGGGGGAGGACGAAAGAGGAAAGAGGGGGAGGGGGAGAGGAGGCAGACGAAGCATGCGTGGGCGCTGTCGTGTCTCGGGGAAGAGGAAGGGGAAGGGTTTGGTCGCCATGACAACCGTGTCTTTGCTTCGAGAAGGACACAATGAGAACGCAAAGAGTCCGAACGAATTCGTTCCACTTCGAAATGTTTTCAGTCAAGAAGAAGAAGAAGAAGAAGAAGAAGAAAAAAATCTCTGTCGATTTAAAATCATTTGCACCCGAATTTTTGTGAAACAAACACTAGAGCGAATCTTCTGAGAATCAGAGAAACAGAGTTTAGACATCGAAATTAGTTCTTATTGTCGTTTAACCACTTAACTGGGAACCCCGGATATATCCGTCCATTTTACATTGAGTTAAGTTAAATACACGGTTAAGGGGTTAAGAGTCGATTGCACCGTCCCTTTCGCTAGATGGAGCAATTGTAGTTCCCCTCGCCCTCTTTTCCCCTTTCTCTCTTTCCACTCTCTCTCTCTCTCTCTCTCTCTCTCTCTCTCTCTCTCTCTCTCTCTCTCTCTCTCTCCCGATGACCTCGTTTCATGACGGAAGAAACAGGAATATGGTAAACCTGGAAAGCAGAAGATGGAAGGATGAGCGACAAAAGGACGAATAAAGAAACCGGAAGAGGAATTTCTGCGTTTCCGGTGTACGGCCATCAGACAACGGACGCTTCGGTGACGCAATGACGGAGCATTTCCGGTCGATTTAATGGATGATTACGTCATCATACGCCGACGCTTCAGATTCGGAAACTTGCACGTCAGATTGACGTCACCAGGCCGCGATGACGTCACTAAGACCTCCGTCTCTGAGTTCCAATCGACAGAAACGTCTAGAGTTTCGACAATTGAGAAACAATAAGTCATCACAAAGCAATTATTCCCCAGAATAAGGGGCGTAAACCACGGGGGGAACTGTGGGAGAGGTCCCCCCAATAATTAGCGAATGGATTATGTATGGTTTATTTTATCCCTCTCCCAATAGTTTCTGCTTCTTTGCTACTTAAACGCTCTAAAAGTGTCTGACAAGCAAAAAGGGTCATCACTAGATTTTCTGGGTGAGTATATTAAAAAAAATTCTCTCTCCCCCCCAATCCTGATGGCCGGATTAAGCTAATAATCAGATTCAGTTCAACAGAAGAATAGATGCTGTAACGTTGACCCCCCACCTCACCCCTTGCTCCCTTCTCCCTCACCCCAGACGTTGTGACCTTTGATCCATGACCCTGCTAGGTCACAAAATCATTCTCAAAATTCGTTGGAATTCTGTCGTCATAGCAACTGAATACACCATCATGCACCGTTACAGTCGTGTGAATATCACGATAAGTGTGCATACAGTAGTAGGAGTCTACTGTAGGACCGTGTACTGTACAGTTGTACTTATGATGAACTGCGCTCGTCCATTTGTCTCTCTATGTATGCTTTTGTGTTTTGGTGGAGTTTCTTTTAGGGCAGAAGAAGAAGAAGTGAAAATGAGACAAAATGTTCTGTGGCCTAAAAATAGCAGCTGCATAAAGTGTAAAAATAACTGCATTGATATAGCGCCACCTGTTCGTTCAATGGAGAATCAATGTACGCAGAGCAGGTCACTTCGTTGGTCGGGAGGTCGTTTCCATGGAAACGGGAACGGACGATCGTGACGTCACAATGGAGCCGTTTTCAGCCGCCAGATGGAGTCCTGCAGTCGGAGTGCGCATGCGCGAGCCATATAACTCAGGCGCATGCGCAGTGGGGCGATCGGTTGTCATTGAAGAGGCGGTCGCTGTGTGTGTGTGTGTGTGTGTGTAGACTGGTGCCCGGACTGCGGTCGGATGTTGGTTCTCTGTTGCTCTGCTGTTCGGATCTGAGCAGTGGACCGTAGACGGAACCAGCGGACCGGAAAAATCACCTCCATCACTGCGTGGGTCAGCTCCACGGCGGACAATTCAGAGAGTGGGTGGAGGGGGGTACTTGAAATGGAATTGTGGGTGTTTTTCCCGGAGAACGTGGACTGCTTTCGACAGATTATGAAACCATTGGAGACGACAGCGCAGGCAAATTCTTTTCTTAATTGTGAAAAATTGGATCTAATTTCTTTAAAGCGTATTTCGACTGAACGAAACACCAGGGAGAAAGAGGAGAGAGAGGAAGAGGAAGAGGAAGAGACGATTGAATACTATGACCCCAATGGCATAGGGCAATGTGCACGAGGTTAGCTTTTGCATGTAATATTACACGGAGAGAGAACGCATCTGAAGACACCGAGAGAGAAAATGGAGGAGTCTTATTATTTCTAAGAGACCCCCGCTGACGTCATTAATTCATAATTTCGGCGAAGGATGACGTCATCGCGTCACCAAAAAGAACCGACTCAATTGATATTTGATACGAGGATAGGACGGAGGTCGGAGTGGCGACTGGGGTGGGAGTGATGGGTGATGGAGGTGGGGGGAGGGGCTGGGTAGGAGACCAGACATGAAAGAACATCCGAATTCTCGATTCAACTGCCACGATCGCTCCTTCTTCTTCACAAATCACATCGAAATCAAGTCGATACATTGGTCTACAGTACTACAATGCTTAAAACCCAGCTCGACTATTTACCATTATTAATATTAGTTTATTATCGTTATAATAATAATAATAGCAGTAATAATAATAATAATAATAATAATAATATATAATAATAATATTATTATTATTATTATTATTATTATTATTATTATTATTATTTTACAGTCCATTCATCACATGACCGCCACTAAGTCATGTTGTTACTGCAGTCGTCTGCGCTGAGTCTCTATGTAATGTCTCCCGCTCTTCCTCCCCACCCCTCCCCACCCCCAGCAGGCGAGGCCTTCATTTGTCTTTCTGTCTTTCTGTTTGTTTCTCAGCGACTTTGTTCCATTGGAAATAAATTCTTCTTCTCAGTAATTGAAAGAGGAAGACGAAGAGGAAGAAGGAGAGGAAATGAAGGACGGAAAAATCTGCAACAGTCCCATCTTCCCCCATCTCCCCCCATCTCCTCCATCTCCTCCATCTCCCCCATCTCATCCATCTCCTCCAACGCCCCCATCTCATTACAAGTGTAAGTACAATCAAGCATCATCAGCATCATCATCATCGTCATCATCATCATCATCATCATCATCATCATCATCATCATCATCATCATCATCATCATCATCATCATAGACATCTGCAGAAGACACGCCGGCCGTCTCTGTCTCCAAAAATAGCAGTGTCCATAGATATCTTATATATATAGTATATATACATAGTATATATATATATATATACAGTATATATATATAGTATATATACAGTATATACAGTATATATATATACGGCTTGTGGAGCAGCAGACGGCAGCGGCGCATCTCTCGGCTCGATGGTCACGTGCTATCTCCGCAGAACAAGCTCATGATATTACTGCTGCTGCGGCCGAAGTGGTCGACTGCATACGTCATCGTCAGCATCACGTGACACGGGTGACAGACGACGGTCTCGGCGTCTGGTCCTCTGTCCTGTGCTTTGTCACCTTCGGTGTCTGCGTGCCGATCGACGCAACGTCATCGGTGACTTATGACGCGACGTCCTGCTTCAATTGGCGTCATTATAGTCACGTGATCATCTGGACTCTTGTGCGTCTGTTCGTCCGATTGCTTTTCGATATATATATATATATATATATATATATATATATATATATATATATATATATATATATATATATATATATATATATATTATTGTGCAGCTGACTTCGAAATCATCATTACAGTCGTTGTCGTTGTCGTTGTCGTCGTCGTCGTTGTCGTTATCGTTAAAATCTGATGTGAAATTGATTTGCAATTTATCTCCTGTTCTGTTTTTACTGTGCTTGAAATGAGAAGAGAGAGAGAGAGAGAGAGAGAGAGAGAGAGAGAGAGAGAGAGATGGTATAAATATTTGCGTTGATTCCTTGGATATAAAAAGTGAATGACTGTCGTTTACATGGACTCTCAAAAACGATAATCGTTACTATTCAGGGGGATATGAAGAGAAAGGGCTTCATGTTCGAATATCCACCACTTATTAACATACTTACTTGCTAATACGCATTAGTAACTAAGCAGTCTAACAAGTGAAGGATTTTCTGTCGTCAAGAATCTATTCCATGATAACAATGGCGATATAGAAGTTACACAACTGTTGATTCGTGTTGAACTGATCTCCAACTTAAAACGACATTGCTGCCGTCTGGTGAGTCACTTCTGAATTGTGATGTGATGATGATGATGATGATGATGATGATGATGATGATGATGATGATGTGGTGGTGGTGGTGGTGCAGGACAAGGGATTAGGCTCGCATTGAATAAATTAAGAGACATAAATCTTATACTGTTTCCAGAGATTCGCCCAAAGATATAAAGAGGCAAACAAAGATTGCAAAGCAGAGAGAGACAGAGACAGAGAGGGAGAGAGAGAATGAAAGACAGACAGGCTGATGAAATCGATATCAATTTCAGATTCTCTCTTTTGGCCTCATTGAAACTTCTAGCACTACATAAATTGTCACCTCAGTCGATCGCTAGGGGCGCTGGTTGAGCGATTATCATTCGATAGATGGCGCAAGGTTAATCATGAAAAGGCAGAACAGAGGATAGAGAAACTGAGGGATTGAGGGAAGAGACCACGATCACTCTGGCGCTGCATAAATGAGCCGCATATAGAGAAGCAGGTGAGGGAGGAAGGCGGACTAAAAATAGAACTGTCTGCATCGTGAATGCAGTCGGAAAAACCGCACCGGATGCGGTAAGGACGTAAGGTAACAGGATATAATTACACATATTATATAATACGTCACTGCATCACTCTGGCCCCAATCAACGATTGTTGAAACAAAGCGAAATTGAATGCATGACACACCAGGAGTGACTAGGAATGAGAGATTAAGTGAAATATTATCGTCACTTCTTCACTGCCCCTATTTGAAACCTGGAGCCAGAGGGTTCTTAAGTTCTTTAACCATACTGTCAAACTGCGATGACTAATTATAATTATAAGTATTAAGACAGGTGTATAACAATTATAGACAAGCATCGTATTATAATGCATTCTGTCGCCGAATTCAAAGCGCAGTACTAGGAGCCTATTTAGAAATTATTATAAATAGTAGATTCTGTAGGCGATGTTTCACAATTCTAGCGCTATATGAATGAGTTTATCATGCTCGTGACACGTGACAACCGTCGCGTCATTAACGATGAAAACGATATGACGTCGTTTGACAGGCGTCATCGTGACGTCATCCAGTTAGTCGCAGAAGCAGTTGCTACATCAGGCGTCCATCCATTGCTACTCTTGTGAGACACAAAATAGAGGCGCTACATAAACCACTTCGAAATGTCCGGAAACAATGATCATAAAACATACGACCCAGCATTTTATTATCATTTTCAAAGCATAGAAAGAGTGCAATAAATTCCTAGAACAAGGAATACGCGACCCAATAGTAGTTTATGATATATTGACCTGTCATTTGGTGCCATTTATGGATTGGTTGGTCAAAGGATGGCGCGACGTTTGAATTAATAGTTGGAAATTAACCGGTGCTAGTGAGTTGTGAGCAGCTGTCATTTGCTTAGACTGGCATGACAATATACAGACGCATAACTGTGCTTATTCTACGCAGAATATAATAGATGTTTACATAAGGCGATAAAACATCAGAAATGGAACAAACACTCATTGTGTTCGGACGACAACAGACGAAAGATAAACGACGTCAGAGGATCAATCGATTTCCGAAGTTCTGTTCAAACAGAATTCTGTTATTATTATTATTATTATTATTATTATTATTATTATTATTATTATTATTATTATTATTATTATTATTACACTCGATCAGTTTAATTTGAATCGGCAAATTTTACAAGAGTATCATCGTTGATTAGCATAAAAACTGAAGCGAAGAAGAATGACGTCACCGCGAATTCACTTCCTGAGAAACGAACGCACCCAGTAATAGCTTTAACCCTTTCGTTGCCAACGACTCCAAATGGAGTCACTGCATAAACTAGTGATTTTCTAATTCCATAATGCATGTACAAGCAACTATTTTATTTAATACATAAAATATGCCCATCTTGTCTAAAATATGTATTTTAGTTTTAGTTTTAAGTCAGCCTGTTTGATGGAAGCACTTTTCCAATTTGAAGTTACCTCACTGGAGCTACATTTTATTCTAAATATTCTAGGATAGTCTCTGTTGTTTTTTGCGGGGGAGGGGGCGTATAAATTCACAGCTAAATCCTCCACATCCTTCGTCGTTGGGTGGATGCCCCAATATTTGTTCTGTGGGGCCCTCCAGCAGCACAGACCAGAGCGTCGGTCGGACCCTTGTTTAGGTGTTCCCTTTGGAAGAGACAATTTGCCGAGAGACTCTCTGCCTTAAGAACAAACTAAGCACAACGATCTACAAACAATCTTTTTACAATTATAGATTATAATAAACTAGCATTAATCCTAATAATAAAAACGTAAACTCATTTTATATTCAGTGCATAATCGATCAACAGTTTTGACGGTTTCATGCAGAAGAATAGCTTCCTTATCCTGGTAATTGGCGTTTTCGTGTAATGACGTCACACACGATTGAATAGTGGAGAGAAAAAGTACTTCCGGTTCAAACCACTTTTGTCAAACTGAGCGTTATGCTGTCTTACTGCATCCGGTGCGAAAAGTTTTCTCGCCAGTGCAGTATAGGATTTTCCCACCTAGTGCAGTTTCTGTCAGTCAGTGACGTTACGCCATCAACTAAATGGGATTGGAAAATATCCGAAAGTTCAAAATTCTTCCAAGAATAATAATAACAATAATAATTTAATTGGATCTGAAATGAAAGCGACTAATGCGGCATCACGTGATTTCGATTTGCGGTTAAAATAATAACGCTTCTATTTCCTTTGGATTGGTCTTAGGATCTGCTTCGTCATGATGCTCGTCTTCTCTGTTGAGTCTGGGTCCCAAGGAGAAGGAGAAGACGGAGGAGGAGGAGGAGGAGGAGTAGGAGAGTTATTAACGGGTTCGAGTTCTTTGGGACCTCTTCTCGTGTTCCTGTTCGCATCCTCTAGACTGAGTCTCCGCCGAGGAACAGCGGCGGCGTAGGACCGATCCCTCTCGAAATCCGGATCCAGATGGCGGATCCTTCGACACCCCCAACCACCGCCGTCCTCTCCTCCGCCTCCGCCTCCACCTCCTCCTCCCTCTTCCTCCTCATCCGGTCCCTCGACCGCCGCCATTGGAATGGGATGGAGTTTCCGAGGAGGAAGGACTCTGGCGACCGGGGGAGCCATCGGCGCAGCAGCAGCAGCAGCGGCGGCGCAGTCGGCGGCGGCGGCGGCGGCGGCCTGGCTGCCCAGGCGAGAGACGGCCCTCAGCCGCGCCTGCTCCCCTCCATCCGTCATCGATCCAAGTCCTGATCCGTTGTTCACGTGGACGACTTCATCCTTCCGTTTGAACGACCATTCAGTCATGCTCTCCCTTCTTAGTCCTCGATCTGTCGCTCGCTCTGCGCCCCAGCGCCTCCTTCGCTCTGCCCCCGCCTCCGACCCCGCCAGAGGGACGCCCTCCTCCTCCTCCTCCTCCTCCTCCTCCTGCTCCTCCTTCCATCCGGTGGGTGTTTGGTGGGTCGCTGTTGATGACGGTCCTGGCGAAGTCTTCGTCTTCGATGTTCCATCCTGACTCCGTGAACCTCGGTCGACGTCCTGACTTACTCGCCCACGACGACGACGGTCGCCCCGTCGACCGACCGTCTCTGCCGCCGCCGCCGCCGCCGCCGCCGCCGCCGCCGCTGCCGTTCGACGATGACGTCATGATGGTGTTTGACGTCGCAGCAGCTCCAGTGACGTTATCTCTTCGATTTGTAGTCGGTAATAATTATGTCACAATTCGAGCCTCTTGTGTGATCGATCTATTCCTGAAGAGTGTTCGAAAACCTATCGTCACGTGACTGACCACGTGTCTCTAGATTTCAATCTGCCGAAGCAGGAAGTTATCGCATTCAGCGTCGGGTCATCGCAAAGGTCACATGAAGGTCACTTCAAGGTCGCAGTCAAATCAAAACAGTCGCAACTACAGTTAAATACGAAACGGTCTTTAAGATCACTTTCGACGACTTCCGGTTGAAACTGTCGCCATCTGTCGAGAAAACATTCAACGCCGAAAACGAACACTTGTCATATCTTTGTCCAGCTTTCAGACGCGTCAATCGTCTGCCGCGGCTGACGTGACAGGAAGTGACAGGAGCAGACGAGCATTCTCCAATGCATGGGCAATTAACCCCTTAACCGTGTATTTAACTGTAACTCGATGTAAAATGGACGGATATATCCGGGATCCCCAGTTAAGGGGTTAACGCACCTGCCAGCGCCCGAATGACCGCCAATTGTATCTTCTGTCGAAGACTGAAACATGAAAACAATAATTCTTTTAATCGTTCAAACGAATGACGAGTTTTAAAAACAACTGACATTACATTCGAAGGTCTCCATCGAAAATTATTATAACTCGCCCCCCACTCGCAGACGGGCAATTCGCACGCAGTGCGGCGACGGTCTGTCAGAAATAGGTCTTTCGCACGCGATGGCGTATTGTAGTCCAGTTGCTACCTGTGTTATCTCGGCTGCAAAACGACTTCTCTTCCATTCGGAGTTTTATTTATAGAGCGCCAACCGCCAGCGCCAGAAATGTTCGATCGGAATTCTAGAAGGCATCGTCGATTGTCAAGCGCCTGATTGTTAATAATAATTATTAATGAGATTATGTTCACAACGAACTCTGCATCTCTGAGGTTCTCACATTCTGACGGCCTTAATTAGGTCACGAAATCACAGACAGAAACATTGATTGACCCATATCCTAAATATAGTCCCATCGATCGATTGATCCAGAAACACCGGATATTGAGAGACGCATTTTGGAATTCTCGGCGTTAAACCAGGTCGTCATACTAGGGGCAAGATATTAGATTACAGCGACTAAGCTTCAGATCTAGAAGCAGACTGAATAAAGGACGAACGGCAGAAGCATCTCTTAAACAGGATACGGAAAAGTCACATCGCATTCCAGTGAACACCCGAAGTCCGACCACTGAGATCACTGGTATGGCCGGTCGCTACATACAGCTGCGAAAGCTGGACAATAATGAAAGAAGATGAACAGCACATAGAGGCGTTTGAAATGAAAGGCCTAACTAAGGCAAATCATGAGAGTTTCTGAGAAAGCAAAGAAAACGAATGAATTGGCAGGCCTAATGGATAAAGCAGGGGTTCAAAGAACCCCACTGGAAACAGTAGAGAAAAGAAAACTGAATTACTGGGGACATATTTTGCAAACAAAACAGGACTGTCTAGAGAAAGAAATAATACAAGGCACAATGCCAGGATCACGAAAAAGAGGAAGACCAAGAAAAAAGTGGGAAGACAACATAAAAGAATGGACAGGACTCAGTATATATAGAGAAGGATGACAAGAACAGAAGAAGACCGTAACACTTGGAAGAAGAAGGCAGTCCACAGTGCAGCCAATCTTCGGACCGAAGAGACGGTTAAAGAAAAGACTAAGCAGCTTCCGGTAATAATTATCAGAGCGGTAAAAACTCGGCTCTGGAAAAGAGGCAAGCGTTTGAGTCAATTGATGCAGTAAATAAAATATGCACCTTTCATTTATATAGCGCCCATTTATATAGCGCATTAATCGCCACGTTTATTGTTTTGCACTCTTCTGCCGTCACAATTGCCATATTCTCCACTACGCTTCATTTAAAGGGCTCGAAAACCAATTTATACGCAGCGCAATGGGAATGAACGTAAAACAGGTTCTATAGAGAACAAAAAATTATAATTAATTTGTTTAGTGACAGAAGCCAATGGAAGGCTTATTGAACAGTAGGTGTATCATCATAATCATAATCATAATCATAATAATAATAATCATCATCATCATCATCAGCAGCAGCAGCAGCATCATGGCATGCCATCTTTGAGTCGAAGGTTGGCAGTCACGATTTGTAGCCATTATGTCGGTCTTCAGCCATTCTTTTCAGTTACTCATAATTTTCGATGCCAGTCCAGTTTTTTATGTCCCCAGAGCTACGTTCTTCGAGGTCATCCTTTTGTTCCTTTTCCAGTAGGTTTATATATATATATATATATATATATATATATAAATGTTCAGCTTATTGAACAAATTCTCGGACGAAACAAGCATTTTCGTTTGTCCCCATCTTCATTGCTTCAAATCGTGCAAGAATAACCAATATAACCTGTCTCAGTTCTTCCAAAGACACCCCCTCTCCGTTTCTAAGACATCCCTCTCCAGACATCCCCCTATGTATGTCGAGAAAAATGGCGCCTCTAAAGGTAACACAAAATAAGTCAACTGAACCTGTTAATCCGATTGAAGAAGACTTAATTCGAGGACGAACCTTGACTCAGTCGATCACTAGACTCAGAGCTTTAGTATATCTCTCGATCGGCGACTCACAGACCGACTCCATTCGGCGCTCCACCTGGCGACGATCACAGAACTCGCCGCGCATGCGCAATCGACCGCAGCTGCGAATAAACGAAATGGAACGACCATCAAAGGTCGCTCTACGTAAAACATTCAGCGAAGCTGAAGAATAAAATAAAATACTGTGTTCAATTCTTGACGAATTCCGCCAAATGATTTCTTATGCCTAAATAATTAAATCGATTTTAAAATCGTAACATTATCAGACGCAGTTACAGTGTATTTACTGCATATGCGACTTCTTCAAACGGAACTTAGGCCTACAATTGGCGCATTAACTTCTAGCATTGATTTTATTTTTACCTCTATTTGGAAGCACGAATTTATGTCTTTCCGACAAAACGTGACACGCTGCAGTCAGACTCTACTCCACCGCAAGAAGATGGAGTGACGGGAGGAGCGGAGTAAACAGGCGTGACATGACTCGCGGGAGGTAACAGGAGAATTGACGAGAGAGAGAGAGAGACATGACGTCATTCCGACAGCCATTGCAGACGACTGGGAAAAACAAATGGCCGGCGAGATATCGACTGGGAAAAATATAAGACTCGAGCCCATCATGGAGAGGACGAAGTGGAATCGGTCTTTTTGAAACGCACTCTGAGCAAACGTTTGCTCAAAACATTGCGCTACAAAAATTGACAGCAAACAAGAATTCCAGACACGATTTCAACACACAGCAGAATGACAGATGTAATAATGAAGACATAACGAAGATACGAGACATTTGCAGCTATAAGCAGCCTTTCAGCCACGATCGAGCTTGGTCAAAACAGGGAGAGCCTTTGACAAAACAGGAGAGGCGGTCAACGAAAGAATGCCTGCGATGGCGACCGGTCAAAATGGCGCGAACGATAGGAAGAGACAAAAGGAACTGGAATAGGGTAAAATAGGCGATCATCATCTCCCTCCTTCCCTCCTCCCTTTTAAATGGGTCAACGGCCAAAGCAGCGACATATATCGATAGGAGATGTTCATTTGCATATTTAAAATAGTGTTTCAGCACGATCACGTGATGGGCTATGAATTTGATGGCTTATATAATTATGATGATGGCTTATGGGTTATGAACTGCTACTAAACTAGCTTAATTGAGTAGGGCCTAGAATTAAGTGCAAATGCTCTTACATAATTAATCAAGCCTATCAACGTTAGCATAATTTTGAAAAATAGCTTTTAATCTTTTGTCCAGCTGAAAATATCAATATCTCCATTGATGGTGCCTCAGGGAGGGAGGGAGGGAGGAAGGGAGGGGTAGAGGCGAATGTCGAAATGTTGCGCCGTTTTTCCAGCGTGCCGCCTCTGATACATCTTCCTCTCCTTCTCCTCTTTGTCTTCTTGCGAATGTCCTGGTTCATATTCGCCTTGACTACTGTGATTCTCTACACCAGAGCTACTGACACTTTTTGAAACCGGTATAGTATATTATAATGAATCCCATATAATAATAACTCCCCATCATTATTATATATATAATAATGACTCCCCCATCATTATTATATATATAATAATGACTCCCCCATCATTATTATATATATAATAATAACTCTCTCTATATTATAATAACTCCCTTAGTTTTTCAGAAGCCAGCTGAGATACCATGGTCTAGAACACCAAAAGCTTTTTTATATCGAGGATTTTTCCAAATAGTGTGCTTGTGGGATTCAAAATTTGTTGTTTTGGTATCAATTAAATTAATTATTGGCATTTAGGTGGAGAAATAGGACTGAAACCATATTGATCAGTGGATAGCATATTAAATGCATCTAAGTAGTTTAACATTCTGGTAAGCATTGCCCTTTCAGGAATTTTAGGAAAACTGGGAGATTGGAAATGGGGTTATAATTTCTTTTAACCGTTTTAGAGACATTTTTATAAATTAGGGTTATTTTTTCAATTTTTAGGCCTACTTCTTCTGGGGAGTTATTATAATATAGAGAGAGTTATTATTATATATATAATAATGAGGGGGGAGTTATTATTATATGGGAGTCATTATAATATGCTACAGGTCCACACTGCGTCTTCCGCTACTCGTGAGGGTCCATTAATTACAATTTACAACGGAAGTCCTGCTATTCCTATGCTTACTTCGGCATAGTAGGCAACCACAAGTAACTACGGGTCCTCTTCATAGACAGTTATAACTTATAGGTGACCAAGACAACAGATAAAAATGACAAAATCCCAAAATACGATTAATAAATTTTAGACTTTAGGACAGCACATTGGCAACCCCCCCCACTTGAAAAATGTTTTCAAGGTCATTGGTGATCGTGGCGGGGTCTGGGACGGAGCGTCGGTCGCAGAAATTGTGAGTGATATTAGAAGTAGACTGTGAGCTTAGATGCATTGAAGACTTTAGTTATTACTGAGCGACCAAAAGATGAAATAAAACAGGAACAGACGGAAGCGGAAATACATCAACGCATGATTGCAATAACAACAATAAGTAAGCAAACAAACTTATAGGCCCCCATTTATATGCCGTTAATGTGTTTTGTTTAGTGGAGCTTTTTCTGTGTTGAAAGCCACTGAAATTCAGGTTCAACATTTTCATGCGCATATTCAAAGAATAATATTGCGGCGGTCCGCAAGAACCATTGTTGCGGTCCGAACTGTGGACCACGGGTCGTGGTTTGAATACCTCTGCTCTAGACCTACACACTGGGATTTCTTGGACTAGAGCTGTTGCTCGAAGAGACAAATCGTCTAGCGCCATTCTTACTTTCTTCCCTCCCTCCCTCCCCCCACCCTCGTCAAAGCATTTTCTCTACCTTCATTTAGCGCCAGTTGTCCAGTTGTTAAAGCAGTCTTTAGAAATCATTAGAGAAGCGGTTTACGAAGTTTTCAGCGAATCTGAAAGCGTCTTAGCCGAGTTCATCGGGTGCATGGCCCCCCTCTGACCCCCACACATTTCAATTTCCGCCAGATCTCTAGCAGACGCTGTGTTACACGCATTTGAAACATTTAAAAGCACGCAAATTAGGCCGAAAAGTGCCGATTGAGAGTTACTTTCGGTGCATGTCATTGGCGACCACCTCCCATCCACCCACCCTCCCATCCACCCACCCACCCACCCACCCACCCACCCAAGTCCTAACAATGTCCACATGCTGCACATGAATACAATGCCATACAAAGAGTCATTTTACGCCGGTGAAATCGTTCTGACGGATTAGCCGATAATCATGGACCTAATATGAGCAGTGGCGCAACCAGGGTTTCCTAGTGAGGGGAGACTCTTCCACATTTTCTGGTAAAAAAGTCTCCGACAAGGAAAAACAGCGAATGAGTTCATTGCAAAATAAAAATCGCATTCTCTTCGATCCTGTTCGGCTACCTACCAGCCTCACCAGCCCAATTTCTAAACGGTTTTGCGCAAATCCCACAGAATAGAGGTCCCACCCCCATCACCGCAATTACGTCAATGAATAGGGGAAATATTTGCTCTGTCTAACAGAGGCCGAGGACTAAGGTGCTAATTACGCGATCGAAACCAATTGCCAAGGCGCTACAGAAGCCAATAATTTCATCGAGACAGCTACTATTTAATGAACAATTCTGCCAACTTTAAAGAACAGCAGTGGCGTTGCCAGGAATTTTTGGTTGGGGGGCAAACGGGGCTAGCGTGTCAGATTCCTTACCCACCCCTCCTTCCCTCCACAGAAAACTTTCACCCCGGATTTGTGCAAATCTGGTAGGTGGTCTGGGGCATGTTGGGGGGGGGGGCAGTTGCTCCCATTTGCCCCCCATGGCGACGCTAATGTTTGAACGCGGTGAGCATCCACAGTGGTTTCAAAGACCTACAGGCTTACTTAGCCTCCTAAACCACATAAAATCATTATTATTATTATTATTATTATTATTATTATTATTATTATTATTATTATTTATTTGGACACGGAGTGCATTTAGACGCGGAGGGCATTTCGAAGCGGTTTGCATTTGAACGCGGTGGGAATTCACAGTGGTTTTCATACAGTGGCGTCGGAATTTTTGTTGGGGCAAAAGGAGCTAGCGTGTCAGATTTTTAACCACCCCTCTCCCATCCACAGAAAACTTTCTCACCGGATTTGCGCGAATCTGGTAGGTATTCTGGGGCAGGTTGGGGGACTGTTGCCCCCACCCCCCCGTGGCGACGCTAATGTTACTAGGGCTCTTCTTCTGTGAAAAGTGATAGCCATTGCAAATACCATTCTCTGAGTTTAAAAAGTGATACCACAGCCATTCAAGAACTTTTGATCTGCTAATTTTTGAAAAATACCACCATTCTCTGTAGTTTAAAAATAGTTTAAAATGTTTGAGCAATAGAAAATATCACAGGCAAAAGTCTGAATGCCAATCACTTTTGATATACAGGAGATAGTGGCCTAATTTTTTTAAAAACTTGATTACTAGGCAGTGGCGTTGCCATGAATTTTTGGTTGGGGCGGGGGCAAAAGGGTTTAGCGTGTCAGATTCCTTACCCACCCCTCCACAGAAAACTTTCTCACCGGATTTGCGCAAATCTGGTAGGTGGTCTGGGGCATGTTGGGGGGCAGTTGCCCCCATTTGCCCCCCCCCGTGGCGACGCTAATGAAGAACAGGAAACAGGAACGAATTTTCAGCAGCCAGCGGGTGCAGACTTTGAAGATAAAAGTTGTGAAAAACTTCGTTCTCGAAAAACCGTTGACAAGCAAAAAAAGGTCGTCGCTAACTAACTGTACTTTGTCCTCCAAATACCTTGACAAGGCCTGCATAGCTTTATCTTCTTTCCACGGGGTGCAGCCATGGGTGCAGAGATTCTCGCTGCACCCCCTAAGTTTTTCCAGGGGGTACAGCTGCACCCCTGCACCCCACTTCCTACGGGCCTGACATGCAATAATAATAATAATAATAATAATAATAATAATAATAATAATAATAATAATAATAATAATAATAATAATAATAATAATAATAATAATTTTACTTTTACTTTTACTTTTACTTTTACTTAATTTACTGTACTTTTACGTTTAATATTATTAATCATGCGTCGATTCGCTAGATGGCCAGAGAGTTTAACGACTAGTCGCTAGAGTCATTGCGGACTGCAGTCATTAGATAGGTGCGGGGGCCGCGTGCGAAGAGAGAGGGGCCCCGGAGGGCGGCGGAAAGGGTCAGCACCGCTTTTTGGTGCTTGATTTTCTGATTTTCTCCTCGAAAATTCTCGACAAACAAAGAAAGGTCGTCACTAGTTTTCCAACTGCCTAGGGCCCCAAACTTTTTAAAACGACACTTGGTCAAACAAGGCCATCACTTTTCGGTCGAAGCTTCTTAGCTACAGGTTTGTCAATGCAAAATCAAATCTCTGTGCAAAAAAATGCGCTTTTTCAGTGGGAACGCGTGGGAACGGCGCCACACCTTTTGCCAGATTGTATATATATTACCATTTACAAAATCAAATCTCTGTGCAAAATGAACTATTAAAACGCGCAATTTATGGCGCTACAGAAGCTCCTTGATACCACCACTTTGTTTAGCTGTTTTGTCCGTCATTATATAGCGCCTTCGTTTTTCCTTCGGCGCAGTTGTCCGAATGGTGACGACTGAAGCTCCTTCGCGTCACGTATCTGCGCCGTACGAATGACGTCATGCGGTCAATGACGTCACGTAGATCGCGTTTCGATGACGTCAAGAGATTCCGTTTGAAAGACGCAAAGTTGGGATATGTTTAGATGGATTTAGGACGTTCTCTTCAGGAATCACAAACCAAGAATGGATTTCAATTCTGACGCATAACCTGTTACCTGAGACTTTCGCCTCATCATGTCCCACAGTAAGTAAGTAAGTAAGTGAGATTGGATTTCATCAGTCGAAGTAAAACGCCTTAAAGCGGTCAGGTCGCATTGTGTCCGAGATTATAGCCTAAGCTACGATTTAGCTTCGATATGAAAGATTTGGTTAGGATTGGATATTCATTGCGTCGCTTTACGAATAAAGATTCTTAATAGGCCTACGTGGTTTTCAAATTCACGCTTATTCTGTTGTCGCAAGAAAGAGAAAGAGTTGCACACGTCACTGTGTCCTCTACTGAACGCACATCGCTCCTCCTCCTCCTCATCTTCCTCTTCCTCCTCCTCCTCCTCTTCTTCCTCCTCCTCCTCCTCCTCCTCAGCAGCAGTATGGCGGTACAGAGGAAGGGTTGTTGTGTATTGCTCCATCTTCGTGAGGACAACACTCGATTCGTGCTCCTGTTCCTGTTGCTCGTGGCGTACCTGCTGCTAGGGGCTGTGCTCTTCATGACACTCGAGAGCGACAACGAGCAGACGGAGAGAGCCAGATATCGTCTGCTGGTCGACGATTTTCTCGCTAACAATCCTGACGTCAACGCCACCGAACTGAACGCCCTGCTGACGTCACACGCAGAAATGGCGGCTTCCGGTCTGCTGACGGACAAGCGACCGAGGTGGGACTTCGAAGGGGCGTTCTACTTCGTCGGAACTGTCGTCACCACAATAGGTCAGTCAGTCAGTCGGTCAGTCGGTCGGTCGGTCGGTCGGTCAGTCGGTCAGTCAGTCAGACGCTGACCATCTATAGACTGTTAGCCAGTAAGAGAAGAACGGCTGTAAGTTAGGCCTATATCTAGAACGGTAATTCTAATAAAACACTCTGACTGCGCCGAAGCAGAGATCAAACAAGTCCAATGGGTTGTATTCAGAGCCTTCATTCCGTTGTTTTCCAGGGGCAAGACTTTCGACTGCAAGGCAGGCAGTATTTTAAAAAATACCTATTTTGTATGCAAATTGGATTTTGTCATAGTATACATGCTACATGTGATCCTACATAATACAGTACATACCAGTGATTGTAATAAAATTATAAAAACAATTGAGAACACAATGGTTTTAAAAACACAAAAATCCCCCAAAAATTTCCACCTAAGAATCAGGGGGCAATGGCCCCCGGCGCCCCAAATAACGTTCCTGCTTGTATTACTGTTGTAAAGGCAGATAGGAATAGAGGTAGGCTATTAAAAGTCAAATATCGTTATATCTTGTCTTTCTGATTATAGTCTCTCCGTTCGTCCAACTGCTTCGCCTCCTCCTCTCCCCCCTTATTTTCCGTTTTTTCTTTTGCAGCGCCACCTGACGGTCGCTTCGGCTATTTTTGCTTCTGAATTCGTCGCAGGGGCTTCGGCGTATTAATTGGTCGCCATTTATGGCTGCTTCGTCGAGTTCACCTGACTGTCACGTATAATATTAATGCACGACATGTGGTTCAAATGTACGCGTGTATGTCAGTCGCGTGACCAGGGTTCCAAAAGTAACGATCGATTATATTCTCTTTGATCATGCTACCTCCCCCCTCAAATTCTCATCGGTTTTGCGCCACCCCCACGATCGGTCCCAACCAGAATAGGGCGAGGGCCGCCATTAGAAAACGTTGAATTTTGACGAAATAGAAAAACAGTAAAAACTGCGTAGGCCCTAACTGAAATACAAATCGCTGAAATCTGTCGACGTGACTTGTTCTCCAAGGTTTCGGAATGACGACTCCTCGAACGAACGCAGGGAAAGCGGTCGTAGTCGTCTACGGTCTGTTGGGATGCTCTGGAACTATTCTCTTCTTCAACCTCTTCCTCGAACGCATCGTCACCTTCATCGCCCACGTACTCAAACTGCTACACGAGAAAAACACGAGGAGACGACGACGCCAGACCCCCACCGCCCCCACCCTCGGGGCCAGGAGAAGCTCCGGGACTTCGATGCGGAGAGAGGAGGGGGAGGAGGAGGGGGAGGAGGAGGGAGAGGCGGGCGAATGGAAGCCGTCCGTCTACTGGGTGATGTTGATCCTGCTCTTCGGAGCCGTCGCCTTCACTTGTTCGGCATCGGCAGTCTACAGAGAGCAGGAGAACTGGACGTACATAGAGTCTGTCTACTTCTGCTTCGTCGCCTTTTCGACCGTCGGGTTCGGCGATTACGTCATCAACCAACGACCGGAGTACCCCGGTGACGTCATCTACGGAATCTGGAACTTCTTCGTCGTTCTGATTGGCTGTTGCGTCGTCTACAGTCTCTTCAACGTCACGTCCATCGTCATCAAACAGCCGCTGAACGCCATCATCCGCAAACTCAACTCCCCTCTGCCCCTTTGCCGCCGCCGCCACTGCAGCCGTCGCCATGGCAACGGCGTCGTCTGGCGGATCCAACAGGGGGCCCACCACCCCCACCACCACCACCCCCATCGGCGCAACGCCGTCACCCCCGTCGTGGGGCGGACGAGGGAGGGGTCGCCGGGAGCGGCAGAGAGGGACTCGAACCACGACGGCGGCGGCGGCGACGGATGCAGCCGAAGGGGATCGAGCGAGATTTCGATGAGGGACTTCCTGAGAGTAAGTAAGATAACGATGGCGATCATGCAAAAGCAGCTGTACGAGACTGCGCACAGGGGAGCAGAACGCGCCCAGGAATCGGGAGGATTCCAGGGGGGCGTCGGCCCCCTCGCCATCCTCAGCCACACACTCTACCCAGAAGAAATATGACGACGACGAGCAGAAACAATACACGTCCACTACTCTCTCTCTCTCTCTCTCTCTCTCTCTCTCTCTCTCTCTCTCTGTCCCTGTCTGTCTGTCCAATTGTTTTGTTAAGTAATAGAAGTCTACTAATATTCAATTAGACAGAATTACATGACAGTTCGATCACATAAGCAAAATGCAATTAGAAATTAGGTGAATGGGTAATGGGGGAGGGGGCAGTAGAGCGACCCATTTCCTTTGTTCCAGGTGGACAAATTGGGACGAAAATGTAGTTCAGAAAATGTGTCAAGTTTTTGAAGTTTTTCCAAAAATCATTCCAAAAATGGGGACGAGTCGATTGTCTACGTATCTTAAAACAGATACCAACAAAACAACAAATACCATTACATTTCTAAAAACAGATCTTTAATCTAATTGGAAGAAGACTTCAGGCAGTTAAATACATTCGATATTTTGAAATTCGTTGCTGGTAAACTGTTTTTTAAACAAGTTTTATTGGGAGCTGTTGTGGAAGCAATGAAGGAAGCAGCAGCAGCAGCAGCAGCAGCATTGTCAGTACGTGGCTCAATTTACTCAAATACGTTTAGTAAATACACAAGCGGGAAATGTTAAAATGCGTCGTCGTCATCATCATGGCGGTCGTTGTTGTTCTGACTCGGAAGTGATTGGCGAGGACTTTCGTAGTCATCATCATAGTCGTCGTAGTTGTCGGTAACTTCGAGGCTGTGCTTGTACTCGCCGAGCGTGTCGAGTAAAGAAGACTCGTCGTCAAAATTCCCGGTGACGTCATCGTTTGCTCGACTCGACTCTCCAGCGTGTGCGTCATTCATCGATGACGTCTTCTTGTCGTCATCTTCAATTTTCGGAGTCTTTGGAGGTGACTTCGGCTGTGGACTGGACTTTTCACTCCTAGATTTAACTCCTGAATGATTCCCTTTAGATTCTAAATCCTCTCGATCTGAATTTTCCATCGATTCCTTTCGGAAACCCGTTGCGTCCGGCGACCATCGACCGAGTCCATGCTGTGGACTGGCCAGGGGGTCAACGACCAGGGCCGTGGAATCCTCACTCCGGACACTGCCCATTGGCTGCTCCCCTGCACTGCTGTGCCCTGAACTTCTCCGCTTTTTCCTTTCGGGCGAAACACGACCCCCACTTCCCATCTTTCCGCTTGTGTTTTCTTCCAACAAGTGACCTTGACCCTGACCTTCTCCAGGGCGGTTCCCAGCGACCTTCTCCGGTGGAATGACCTGCGTTCTTCCCAGAATCTGGTAATCCAATTCATCGAAACCAAGCGACGTGCTGTCTTCCACCGACCGGAATGAGTCTCCGACCGCGCTCGAATCATCGTAGTTTCTTTCGCCGACTTCTTGTTGCCTGGTCTTGATTTTGGTCTTACCTGTGCGACCGCTCTCACCTGACAGGTCGTCCTCCTGTACTTCCTGTACGTCATAGAGGACCGGTTGGGTGTTGGTGGTCAGACCGGAAGTTACCCTTAACCCTCTGTGAACTGACCGGAGCAGCTGTTTCGGGTCAAATGTCTGTCTGGTCATCAGCAGTGAATTGTTGGTCAATTGACCCGTCGTTGAGAGGTCAGTGGCAGCTGGGGTCAGCCTCTTTGTGGAAGTGAAACCGAAACCCTCTTCGTCGTCTGTTTCGGGAATTCCCAGCTCGGTTCCAAGTTCTTTGATCATGTCCTGCATTTTGCTCTGAAAAAACGTAACAATAATCGCCGGAAATTTAAAAAAAACACAAATTCAACAAGAACCCGAGAACCCGAGAACTCGATTAAGTGTTGAGATATTGAGAGAAGGCAATCACATATCTGCTGTGACATTCAGTTAAGAGTTGGCTATGGATGCCGAATTAACAAGTTTAATTGAAATAAGTGTTCGCTTTGTGTCACTGTACAGGGTGGCGCCAAAAAACCCAGACTAGTCACATTTAGGCTTGCATTTAATACAGTCCGGTTTTTTGCGCCACCCTGTATGAAGCCTGACAAATACAAAAGACCATTTTATATTAAAACATCTGAAAGTCATCTCATAAAATGGAAATGAACTGATTAGAAAGAACATCAGAAGAGTACCATGTACTATCTCCCAGTATTTCTCAACAACAACAACGGTCCTGTCATTTCTGCAAATGCTGTAATTTCTTTGAAAAATCACTATACAGGTTCTCAAGCAGGGCAGACCCTACTGAACCACTTTACACCTTATTATTATTATTTGTCATTATTGTAGATAAATTGTAAAACTGTCAACTTCCAATTACTTTGTATAGAGTATTTACATTGATTACTTACATCGAGAACTTACATTGAATACTTACCAATTTCAGATCATCCTGATTTTTGGCAATGTGTGACTCAAATACTTGTTTCAAAGCTCTGCAAGGCAAACAGGCTTTGACTTACTTACTTAAAAATAAACTTTATATGCAGAACTTATCTTCATTTACATTCTACTGTTTTAAAAACCAAAATACCAAGTAATAAAAATGTCATTATTATCAAATTAATAGTTAGTCGTCAATTACTTTTTTCAAATAAAAAAATGTAAATCGCATATAATGTTTGGGTCAATATTCACTAAAACTGTTGACTTCATGTAGCTCATGACACTTTATGTCAAGATAAATGCAGAAAAACTGCACACATTTCTATGTTACATTCTTTCAAATGGAAGTCATATTCAAGTGCTGTAAAAATGTTAATAACACCGTTACTGAAGAATCCATTCCTGATTAGGATGTTAGAGGGAAAGCCAGAAGCAAGAAGACAAAAGTCTACACACCGATTAGTGAAAGTACCTCTGTTGAGTATGTCAGCGGTTACATCCGTCATAAAATTAAGATACAAAAGTTCTTCATCGCTGCACAGAGGACACGAAAACAGAAAACAACCTCACACTTCAAGCAACTGCTTCAGCACCATCTCCGCTCACTACTGTCACTCAAAGTGATCGAAAATCATTAATTTCTAGATCAAACCCGAGTTACAAATGAAAAAAGCCAGAAATCTACTATGTTAAGTGAAGAATTTCACAGTAAATGTTTATTTTCATACAATCTGGTTTGTTAGTGAGTAAGCAGAGGTCAAAGCAAGACTAACTATTTAAAGAGAAAAATCAAGAAATTCAACAAAAGAAGAAGCAGCGATTCCTAGCATTCAGTCGTACTTTTAAAAAGCCAAATGAAACCGATACAAGATGACCAACTTCTACCTGGCTGGGAGTGACCGCTTCTCGTGGACAGGTGAGGTTTTAACACTAGGGGGCGTGACCGGTTTTCTTGCTTTCGGGGGCATCACGGCAGGTTCGGACGGAACGACCTGAACCTGTTTCTCTTGGATGCGTCTCGACTGCTCCTTCAGCCACAGCTGATTGTCCAAGTCCTGTGAGATGTTCAGGAGAGGGACATCCGATGGGGTCGAGTGGTCTCGACTGTCGTAACTCCTCAGGGTCAGGAGGGTATCGTTAAATCGTGCCGTTTCTGCCCCTGTGCTCGTCATCATGCGCTGGTCGGCTGCTGCACCCTCTGCAGCAGCAGCAGCAGCAGCAGCAGCGCCCTTGGCAGCGCTCTTTGCCCCGCGCCTCCTTGGCGGATTGTAGCAGCTGTTTTCCGCCAACCGTGAAGACATGTTTGTCCTGAGCGTTCGTGGCGTGAACGCCTTTCCCTCGGTGAACATCTGTCGATGGGTCTCCATTAGGTCGGAGTCGTCCAGGTATTTCGCCTTCGTCCTTTCGCTCGACCTTCTTCTTCCGTCACCAGATGTCGCGCTGCAGTCTCGAGCCAAGCTCCTGCTTCTGCCTCTCTCCCTGAGCGTCTCCGAGTATTGTCGGGCAGATCTTGAGTGGCCATTTTGCGGGTGCGTTTTCTGCATCGGTGGTGACGTCATTGTGCCATCGAATTCATCGTAAGCGTCACCTGCAAGGGCCAGGGACTGCATCTGCTGCAACATGTCACTCCTGTCAAACTCCGATGATGGAACCGATGGTCGATGAACTTTTGGTCGAAGTGGAGACTGCAACAGCCATTCCGGCTTCAAGACTCCGGTTTTCAAGGCTTCTCTCATAATGCGATCTCTCACTTTAAAAGAATAGCATCACAAACCATTAGAATAACGTCCATCTGATACGAGATAATGCGATTTTCAGTGGTTTAGTAATCATTCTTCTTCTTTAGGTGCTGTGTATTTCTACGTTGGTGACCATGGATTTCCACTTTGTTTGATCTTGACATTCTCTTATTAATTTGGTGTTGTTCTTTACTCCCTCAATTCCTTCTCTTAGGCAGTCTACATAGGTGTTTCTCTGTCTTCCTCTTGCTCTTTTCCCCTCCATGTTTCCGGTCATTGCCAAATGCTCCACGCATTTTAGGAGTCATTAGTTTGTGTGAAAACCACTATACAAATTTTAAAACAGTTCTTCTTCCTCTTATAATTAATATTAATAGACTTCACAAGAAGTTAGCGTGGCACACAGTTTAAAGTCAAACTTGAATTCTAATTATAGCATAAATTTAGAAACCCAGAGTCTTAAAGTAAGATTTAAACTGCAAAATTTCAGTAAGAGTTTGAAAAGAAGAAATCTTCAACTTCACTTTTCTGACTGGACATCCAAGTCTTCGGTGGAGATGTGTCAACGTAGGCTAAAGACAAATCAAGTGACAAAAGTAACCAATCTGATACTGAATTCCAAAGATAACACCAAACAATTTATACACCTGAGTATCAAATAAAGATTCAAAATAGATTCCAGGTAATCTAAAGTCACTAACGTAGAAATACACAGAACGTAAAGAAGAAGAAGAAGAAGAAGAAGAAGAAGATTGACTGAACTTACATCTCACGTTTTTCAGCTTCTTGTAGTGAGCCACCATGTGATCAACCACCAAATACTGTGATGTCAATTTCCCACCGTTAGGGCAGAAAGCTAAACACATAGAGCAGAAAACATAACTAACAGGTGTCAAAAAGGATTAGCACCAGGTAATAACTCGCCTTTAAAGCACCTGCCTCAGATTGCTCTGCTCAATAATATCCTGCTCAACTCATAATCACGTAAGCAACCGATGAGTTATAAAATAAAGAACGCTCTTCCAATTCAAATCAGTGCCTAAGTATCAGTCAGATTCAACAGTGAGTCATTATATTCACCTGAAAATTTCTACTGAATAAAATCAAGACATCAAGATCCCTAAAGTCATTGAAAAAAGTTTTGAAAGCATACTTTATAAAAATCAAAATGGTACCAAAATCCTCTACAGAACACAAAATCCTCTTGACCATAATGGCTGTATATGCTGTGGTCCCAGCAAGAAGTACATAAATTAGCATCACTGAAATATTGAAATTGATAAGCTAAAAATAATTTCAACTTTGGAAAGAAAACATGTTAGAAGCTGAGATTTGCCCAGAATAGCGTTTGAAAGACAGGTCAATTTGGGGGAGGGAGGAGGATAAAGCTAGTTGTGACAGGGACAGAGAATTTCCTTTGCTTAATTATTCTAAGTAAGTTAGATAAAAAAGGTTAATGGCAGCATGAAACTTCCCCGTTCCTATGTGTAAAGTCGACCAGTAGGGGGTCAGTAAGCAGAGACCAGAAAATTACTGTCCTCCCCTTCAAATACCACACTGTTTACACCAACATGAGCATTTCATAAGCATAAATAAGACGGTTTATCATAAAACAATTTCAAAACAGTCCCTTCATGTGAATATTCTTAAAGCAAAATCACATTTCAATGAATTTGTTAATTGAAAGCAACAACTTACGGCTACTCTTTAGGGTCATGTGACCCATCGGAGTACTGTCACTTGTATAGCGATATATCATCCTGCCGCAGTAGATTGCTTTTTGCGAAGATACTGCTAGTAATTAAAATTACACATAAATATTTGAATAGACAATAAATAAATCAGGCAACTCATAAATTTCCCTCTCAATCAAGGAACTTATCAGGGTCCAATATCATTCGACCGAGGGGGAGTTTCAATGATTCGTTATTAAAACACTTTCAAGCAATTTGATTTTTAAAATAAAAAACTCATTGGGGCAAATGAAAAACAAAACAATCAATTGCGAGCATCACATGTTTTTACACAAATTCCTATAATTAGGATTAGACGCAACTACAAAATAGTGGCGCTATATAAGTGAGAACGATCGCAGCTATGCCTCTTGATAAACTATGCAAACTCGAAATTAATCGTATTTATAATCAAAATAAATTATTCATATTTTTTAAAACGATTTTAAAACATTTATCGTAATTATTGTACAATTATTTCATACTTTTCCCCTGCGTCAGGGCAACGACGACGACGCTAAGTGAACGCCATCTTTGTTACCAATGAAAACACTGCGGTCGATTCTGGGTAAACAAGGATGATTTATTTGAAGGATACCAGTCTCCCGTCGTACGTCATCTTCGTCAGCTGATCGATCGACCATACTATAAGCCTATGTTTATATTAAACATACAGGAAATACGTTCGATTGAAACTGCAAATAGACCAGGGTGGAGTGATGCAAGAGAAAATTTATATAACGCCTTGATTGAGAAGATCGATTGAGATTGAAGAGATCAGAGCGTTGCAGACTGGCGACCTTTCAGGTGATCGGCATCAAAGGAATGCCTATAGTAAATCGCGAGTCGCTCTGAGATCTGTGACGTCATTCAGTCAGTCTATCATAGTCTCAGACATAGATATGCTATTAAATCATCCTAGAGCTATGCTATACGCTTTCGTCATATCGGGTTCTCGTTGTCATGACGATGCCGTATCCTTGTCTACTACGACGTTGGAGACCAGGTGTCAGGCGCCCACTACCATTCCACCCTTCCCCCAAACTAAGGCGCCGTCTGCTAACGAGACAGCTTAATTGGTTATGAAGTGCCGCCGCCGCCGCCGCTGCTGCTGCTGAAGAAGAAGAAGAAGAAGATGGCCGCTGCATTGCGTTGGGCCATTGGAGTCGGTTGGCAGGGCTTGTCATAACAAGCCCAATTAGTACGGGCCGGGTCCTCGCCCGTGATGAATGAGGCCGGTGGAGTGGGCCACCCACCCACCCACCCACCCGCCCTCCACTGATTCCGATGGAGTGGGGGGGGGGGTGAAAGAGAAGGCAGGCTGCGGCACTCTTTGTTGCTGCTTCGGTTGACGTCTGAAATCCCGTTTGATGTTTTGACGTCTGCGCTGCTGACATTATCTATATGAACTCAAGCAACCAGTAAACAGAAGCATCATCATAGACATCGTCCCTTCCTCCACCACCACCACCACCACCACCACCACCACCACCACCACCATCATCATCATCATCATCATCATCATAGTCGTTGACGTTCGTCTTAATTGCAATCGAAATGATGAAGAGAGAAGTGCTTCGTTTGAGTGCTGGACCCCCGAGCCCCTTTTCCCCAAATCCCTTGATCCGAGCTCTCAGGTCACGAGCCCTATTAGTGCATTAAACAGATCACGTTTGAACCAAGCATGTGCAAAGACTTTCAGCTGTGAACGATCTAAAACTAGCGTCGTATGAAGTGGTCGCATGCATGGGAAGCACCCTATTTCGAGCGCTGTGGTTCGAAATCGAAAAGTTATTGCACCAGTTGAGGCAATGAAGATGAATACACGTACAAGCGAAAATGTGATTTCGTCGGAGAAGTTTTTCAAATCGCTGAAAGTTTTTGCACTTCTAGACACCGTTAATCATAGGACAAAAATGTTTACGCTTAGAAAAACACCTCTGTCCCGGTATAGGTCTATAGCATATAATAATGACTCCCATACAATAATAACTCCACTCATTATTATATATATATATATACAGTATATATATATATATATATATATATATATATATATATATATATATATATATATAATAAATCCCCAGGTAAATATGCGTATCTCAACTAAATTCAATTTTTGTTTATTTTAATTATTTACCAAAATTTAATGGGATTAGTGAATGTTTCTCAATTTTTAACACTGCTAAATTTTTTAGAGTAAACACAAAATGCATGTAACATCGTGAAATATCAACTTACGTGTAATGTGGGCTACATAATTATGTATATTTAAAATGTTAGTATCGATCACAAATCAGAGGCGTAGCGAGGGGGCAGGGGGCATATGCCCCCGGGCGCCGAGGTGAGGACCGCAATTTTCCCTCTAAGCTGCGCGGGTGCGCGGCCGCGCACATGACAAGAAAACGCCGCGCAACAGTTTCCAACCGCCGCGCGCAGTTATTTTGAGTTTAAAATAACACTGCTATCGTTGTTGTCTGGAGTGACATTTACAGTATGTGAAAAATTCAGGTACTCAGGCATGAAAAGGTGCCGCTCAGACACCATGCGTGGGTTTCTGCACTCACTAAAAAATAGAGGGAACATTGGTGAGAGGGCGCCAAAATCGGGTTTTTTGGGTAAGTGAAATGCATAATAGGGCCTAAATAAGAAGAAACATGTGCGGCGACCTTTGTTTGCTCGTCAGGAGTATAAGGAGAGGGGCGCCGCCGAGAACTATATCTGACGACCTTTTTTGCTCGTCAGCAGTGTTGGGGGCGCCAACGGTACACTGATACCCTCGCTACGCCACTGTCACAAATATAAATCTATTTTTGTCGGTTTGGGGCTTCGTCCTTTAAATTTCTTCACACTTCTCTTCCAAACACAAATGAAGATACTGGCGCATTTGCTCAATGCCAAATTCAACGAATTGAGTTCTAAAATTACGGAAAGACCGAAACTTTTCGCACACAGTTTCGAAACATCATGTATAAAATAATTTAAACAAATTCAAATTTTGAAAACTTGCAATCTGCATCACTGCCTCAGCTGGCTTTTGCAAAACTAGGGGAATTATTATTATTATTATTATTATTATTATTATTATTATTATTATTATTATTATTATTATTATTATTATTATTATTATTATTATTATTATTATTATTATTATTATTATTATTATTATTATTATTATTATTATTATTATTATTATTATTAATAAAAACTGGGAGTTATTATTATATGAGGGGGGGTTAATATAATATGCTACATCTGCAGACGTGTTGGCCGCCATGGCATGCAGGGCAGCCGGACGCCATGCAATTGATAGGAGAAGTGGCGTTGTGAGGGGAGACAGAGGCGAATTATTGTTCAAGTATAAGCTTATAGTTAAATAGCCACTTCTACGGTAATCGTAGAGTTTAACAGCTATACAGTTGCGTGTAGACTTCTACCGGGGATTCATCTCTTATCTCTGCAGAGTGGCCAAACGTTACATCGCGCAATCGCGAGTCCATCGCTGATTACGTTCACAGTCACTCCCCCACTCTCACTCCCCCACTCTCACTCCCCCACTCTCACTCCCCCACTCTCATTCCCCCACTCATCGCCGATAACATTCTCATCGGTTTTGCGCAAATCCCACGACTGGCCCCAGACTGGCCCCAGCCCGAAAGGGGGGGGGGGCTTTGGGGAGGGAGAAGTGGGAGTGGATGGGTGAACTATTCACAATCGGGTCTGCGCTTTTTGTCTTGTCTAAGTCGTTGACGAGAAATCGCAAATCCCACGCATAACGAATACGTGTCAGCGATAAGTGTCCATGTCTGCCGATTAATATAATACCGGGTACATATCTATAGGCTACATGCATTTTTCGCATATTCAGATTGCAAACTAATTTTGGGAAGATGTGAACGTGTTGCTTGTCATATATATATATATATATATATATATATATATATATATATATATATATATATATATATATATATATATATTCATTCATTCAATTTGACCTTAACAAGTGTATGTTATCGTTTGAAGACAGATGTGCGTGAATTTGCTTTGCAACCATTCTCTCGAGAATCTTTGACAAAAAGTTCAAGTTGTATATAGGCCCGAGGTCTAGCCTCATAGGCTGGTAATTTGCTAAGTCATTTAGGCAGAGGGATGATGATTTCTTGATTAGAGGGTGGACCACAGCATTGTCAAAAGAAGAAAAGAAGAAGGAAAGCAACCTTCTGTTATAGTGAAAGATTTATCAGTCAGAATAACGGGACCAAAGATATCGAAGCATTCTTTGAGTATGTAATTTGGCAGTGGGGGCCTATATCCAGAGAACAGTGCATGCATGAGTAGGGCCTAGACGACAGGCCATGTTTTAACGTGCAGTGACACACAAAATGTGCAATTATAAAATAAAAATGTGCAGTGGTAAAATGCAATTTTCTGTGCTTTGTACAGAGATAAATTGTCTGCATGTTGGTCAGAAGCAAGCATTGGCGGAATCCTGCCATCAACACTGGGGGGGAAGAACATTTTATAAAGTATGCCCACCCGTAAATATGTAAAAATCTAGTGATAGCCCTTTTTTGTTTGTCAGACTTTTTAAAAGATTCTTTTAGGACGTCAAAGAAACACAAAACTAAACTAGTGATGACCTTTCCCCCGTTAAAGTAACAAAGAAGCACAAAACAGGGGGCGGGATAAATGATACTTTATCCCCCTCGCTAATTATTGGGGACCACTCCCCCCCCGCCGTCGTTCCCGTGAACAGATGAATATGCTTCAATTGGGTTTTCCTTGGAAATAATTAGCAGTTGGGCCTGGTAGGCTAATAAAAAGATCAAGAATAAGTCCCTTATCATGAGTTGGAAATGAAACATGCGCTGAATGTGGACCCTGATGATAGCCAGACGTTTTACCTACAGACGGCGACACTGTAGGCCTACGCGTTTTGCTTCGGGGGTACCGTAGTATCGACAAAATGTAGCATTTCATCCGGAATTTCTTCATCGTCCGTTCTATCCATCCCCGGCGTATACATTTGGATATGGATTTCGGATGCCACAAGGAAGTGGGCGTGGCGACGGTATTTAATGACACGCCCACCGGAGCAACTGTCGCTTCCCATTGGTTGCCTGTCCGGCCAATTAGAGCTCGTATCGAAGCCACTCGAACGAACGGCGATGATCGCCGTTTCCGGTCGCTGACGCAGCCGAGTGGGGGTGGGACTGGGGGTTGAGTGGGGTGGGCGGGTGGGAGGGGTCAGCGGTAGCCCACTCAGTCGCCATAGCAACCGATGTGTAGTTAGCGTTGGTTTTGATCTCTTCCACTACTATTCATCGGTTTCCTACTTGGAATTCGCAGTTATCGTTAAGCGCTTATATCATCTCGAAGCCCTCCCTCCCTCCCTCCCTCTCTCCCGCGCGCGCCGCTTCATTCGGGGGTCAGGTGCTGGGTTTTGCGTCCTCGTTCCCGCGTTCCGGATCAAAGACCAGTCCGGCGGAGGAGGGAAGAGGATAGAGGGGGAGTCCGAACCCAAAGACTGAATGCGGGATGCAGAGGCGTTGATGGATTGGAGGAGAAACTTCTTTTCCCGGGATCATATCTCCTTCGTCGGGAGAAGAAATAAAAGGAGGAAGGAGGAGGGAGGAGGAGGAGAAGGAGGAGGTATCCGTGAATTGGATCTTCGTCAGTCTTTCCGATCGCAATCCAGACCCGTCGGCGTCGCTAAGTAACAACGTCTCTTAGCAACGACTTCATCCATAGAAACGGCTGTCGAGTCGCGAATTCTCAACTGCTTTGCGAAATACGCATTACACGTTCAGGCGCTAAATAAATTATAGGATTTTGCTCTTTACAGTTTACGATTACACGCCGTGTCGCTCAATTGGACCAGAGTTTAATTGTAAACGCAGCGATAAAGAAGACATCGGACGTCCGAATTTACGGTAACTTTACACCGAAGGCAGATCGCCATTTTGGGATTTACATTACGACAGTCCAGCGTAATTTTTAATCAGAAAACCGTCTTGCGGAAGTATCAGGTAGGATTTACGCCACTGAGAAATGTTAAAATAGTTTTGCATATATTATGCAAAGAGTACAGCAGTTAATGGCTTAGCGTGTATATATATATATATATATATATATATATATATATATATATATATATATATATATATGCATTCCTATGTATACAGGGCACTGCACTAATTTGCTTTAGAACTATTTTACAGCGAGCCAAGGTTCTATCCTAGAAACCAAATACATGTACAACAACGCATTGGCTTATTAAGATTATGTTATATATATATATATATATATATATATATATATATATTTAATTCTATAGTCTTGGATATTAGACATCTCAGTGGAGCTGAGATGTCTAATATCCAAGACTATAGAATTAAATATCTGGAAATAATCTTAAAAGCAGAAACTCAAAGCAGTTTGAAGTGAATAAAGTAGATGAGTTAAATTAAGAGATTTGAACTAAATGATTCAAATCAGTTCCGATCAAATCAGTTCCGAAGTGCTCCCCATATTCACATTAGACGTCCATTTGACGACCTATCTGTATTACGATAATACAATAATCGGCACATGGCATATAGGCAAATATATATACTATATATATATATATATATATATATATATATATATATATATATATTATACATTTCTGAACTTTTCTAATACTTCGGGAAATTATCCTAAATGACATTTTGTAGGTTTAATTAAATTCTCAGGAATGTTTTGCAGACTTAAAAATATCAAATTAATGATGAAATTGAATTAATTATAGGCATAAGTCGAATCTGATGCTAAATACTTTAATCGCATTTGGAACTTCTTCCCAAAGAAATATAATTTCTATTACTTCTTGTGAAAGACATTGCGCTATATATAATCAATATTATCGTTATCACCATCGCAGTAGATTTGCAGCTATTCACTATTCTACAGCTCTATATTTTGCATATATATATATATATATATATATATATATATATATATATATATATATATATATATATATATATATATATATATATATATATATATATATATAATGCATTGATTTCATTGATTTCGCAGCTAGTATATATGTAATATGTATGGCCTAATGCATTGATTTTCATGAACCAGATGTAAAAAGTAACAATTATAGTGATAGTAATGCTAACGACTCTGATTTCAACTGAAACAGTCTCCACTAGTGACGATGAATAAACGTCCATGTTCTAGAATCTAGACCATCTTCTAGGCTTTGAGGCCATTTTATCCGCACGCTATCTTGCATAGCCATTATAAATAAAACTTTGGTTTATACGTGATTTACGGTCTTTATATAACAGAAGGATTTACTAACTATAGTTGAGATCCGACTTATTTTGCTCTAGAGTAGGGTCCACAGCTAACGGACAAGACATATTTTCTATAAACCGTCTTCTTGTCTTATAAGGAGAATTTCATCATCAGAGAGAAGAATATAAAGGCAATTTCACTGATAGGATTTGAAACCGAGCGAAGCTGGGTCCTTTAGCCCCTGGGGCCCTTTAGTCCCTGGAGCCCACGGGGCCCTTTAGTCATTTAGTCATGCGGCCCTTTAGTTATGGGGCCCTTTAGCCCTCGGGCCCTTTAGACTCTGCGAAGCTATCCCTTTAGCCCTGGGGCCCTTTAGTCCCTGGGGCCCTTTAGTCCTGGGGCCCTTTAGTCTCTGGGGCCCTTTAGACCCTGGGCCTTTGACTCTGAGTCAAGTGGGCAATATTGCTTTTCTGCTACTCGCTATAAAATTGTAATTGATATGCAGAACTATATATATACTCGTTATTTCCCTCCATTTGGATGCCATGCACTCATGCACTCATATATATATATATATATATATATATATATATATATATATATATATATATATATATATATATATATATATATATATCCAAGGCCTATTAAGTGAAATAATCCAATCTCCCTTGGAATATTGAAAAGTCTTGCAACTCTTCGACTATGCATGGCTTCTGTGGCTTCGAATTGCAGGTTCCTATTTTAAAAGTGCTTGTCAGCAAATTGTTCTATTCTTCCCTCCCCCGTCGCTTTCTATACCAGGTAATTTTCTACAGGAAAGTATACCAGTTCTCAAATACAAACCCTCGTGAATCCTATTCAAGTTAGTAGAGGACATAACACATTCATTTAGATAATTAACTGAAATAGTTTCTATAGTAAACGTCACTTGAAACACTCATATCGGGATTAGGCATTACGAAAATCCTATACGATAGTTTAACAATCTCACAAAGATAGAAAAGTCAGAAGCAGAGCCACCTACCGGCAAATCCGGAATTAAAATCGAAGAATTCTTACATGTAGCCTACCTGGGATAAATCCTTAATCAATTGAAGCACATTTTGAAATGAAAAGTAGAAACAGGATGAAATGGATGAAACGCGGAGGAGGAGAAGGAGAAGAAGACGGGGGAGGGGAGCAGGAGAAGGAGAAGGTGGATTTGTAGTCTAAACTAGACTTTATTGCGGCAGTTAAGGATGTCTGACGTTTGGGAGTAAACCATTTTCGTCAAACTTCGTCTATGCGAGGATGCACTCCGATGAAATAGTATTTCGCGCGGAATCTGCGTCGCCTTACCAATATTTATCTCCTCATATATGCACCCGACAAACAGCGACACTATAGCCTATGGGGGGTCTATTTCAGTATTAGAAGCTGGCCTACTGATGTGATAGGAAGCGTCTTCGATGTATGATCTCTAGCTTCATGATCACACACAGACATTGACGCCTGGTTGAAAGATGCTTCCCGGCCGTAGAGCCCATATATCCCTATAGCGTTGAGGATGTTGCTTGGTTTCCGTCCATTCGTCCGCAGTAAGCAATCCACTTTTCGGCGTCGGAGTCTTCGTCGCCGAACGAAGGAGGTTTTGGCGCCGACAGAAAACGAATCGAACGCCGATCATCATCTCGAGTGTCTGACGTCGGGGAAACCATGGTCACACTTGACCCCGCCTCGGCGGAGGTCACGGCGCCTGCGCAGTCATGAAAGGGACGCGAACCACAAAGGACAAAATCGAAATTCACTAAGCTACAAGCAGGCGGACAAGCAGACAGACAGGCAGCCTGAGGCAGGCAGGCAGAAGAGGAGAGGCATGGGATCAAATAAAGATTCACAGAGACACAGCATAATTGTAAAATACGATGAAGCAATTAAAACCACAGGAAAGGAATTATAAAAGAGATAAAGAGAAAGAGATGGAGGGAAGAGGGAGAGAGGGCTGGAGGGTGAGAGAATCCGAATATTTCTCATGGCCAAAAACAAAATCTATTTATTTTAAAAATGTGTCATTATAAATTATACGCCATATTGAATTCCAAATAACAAATAAATTAATCACAAGAAAGTAAATTCCGTAATTCACAGAAATCATTTCGAATATTATTTTAGAAAGGAATTATTGAAAGCAAATGAACAGAGAGAAAACTCTAAAAGGGGCTGTCCATTAATTATGTCAACAACTTTGGGCAATTTTTGACCTCCTCCCCCCTTGTCAACAACTGTCAACTTTCACTTAACCCCCCATAATTACGTCAAAAACTTTTGACCCCTTCTTAAGATCAATGACAGGTCCCAGTAACAAGGTTATTATTTGTTGTGGTGATGACCATTTTTCCCTTTTTTGCTCATCGAATGTCAAAATGTGGTGGTGACGACCTTTTTTGCCATGCTTTTTTCCATTGTAATAAGTAGAAGTAGTATTCCATGAAATTTCCTAGTTTTTTTATTATTTGTAAAAAGTGAAATAATTGTTGACGTCAACTTCTCTTGACACCCCTCCCCCTGTCAACAACTTTCAAACTTTTTCAAACCCCCTCCCCTAAATTGTTGACGTAATTAATGGACAGCCCCAAAACTGAAATGTAAAAAACGCGTTTTGATTTCTGAAGCAAAGATTCCTCGTCTGACGTCATGAAGAAGTTCTTGACGATTTTCAAGCTCTCGTTCCTCGTTCTTGTCGTCGTCGTCTGCGATCTCAAGATGGCGTCCGCATCGAGCAGAGCGCATCAGAAGTCACGTGACGAGCGGGAGCAGACGAAAGATGACGTCACGATCGGCGCAGATCAATACAACAGATCGATATCGAATCGATCGACGGTCGACGACCGAAGACACTTCCAAGAGGCGTTTGACAGCAGCCTCGCTCACATCTTCCGAATGAAAACGAGGCCGAAGTGGAACAAGACGAGGATCGAAATACCCGAATACATGATGGCGCTATACAACGACCAGTTCTCAGACGACTTCCGGACCGGAAGACACAAGCGACACTCGTTTCCGGCGGCGAATACCATCCGCAGTTTCAACAGCGAAGGTAAAAGCCTATACAGTGAAGACTCATTCACTGCACCACAATAATTGCATGCGACAGACGATTAAACAGGAATCGAAATACAGTGTAATGCTTCAAAATATCAGTTGACAATTGCTTATATGAATACAAGTGAACGGCTTAGATACTCGTATGTCTCACATAGCAAAAGTACATTTTTACGATTTCTTTTGACTAATTTTGCCAATAATTGAGCTGTCACTCCGCTTGGCATGCTTCATCGTGACGTCATGTGTCCATATAGGATTGACAGGTGAATTGTCCGAGCGCGGTCTTCAATTGCGTCTTCGCTTTGACGTCACTTCGATTCCGCCGCAGGAGATGATAACCGGAACGGAGCTGAGACTCAATTATCGCCCGGCATCCCGTCCTCCGCAGAGACGAACCGGAAGTCACGTGTCCAACGTCACCGAAGCGCCGCGCCACCTGCCGAGGCTCAAGATAACCGCATACCTCGTGACGGATCCCGGATCGGGATATCAGACGCTGCAACTGCCGAGGAGTCTCGACAGCAAGATCGTCCGTCAGAGTGACTGCGTGACGTGTTGGGCGTCATTCGACGTCACGAAGGCCGTCCAGCTGTGGCGTCAGACGCCGTCACTCAACCGCGGTCTAAGGGTCGTCATCGCAGAGGTCCGGAAGGAGGGAAAGACGGGGCACAGGGCGTCGTCGCCGAGGGGCTTTGCCTATCGATTTCCCGGAATCCAGAATGAGGAGGGGCAGGGGGAAAGGCAGGGCGCTCAGCCGGAACCGGAAGTGGAATCCCCGCTGCTGATCGTCTATTCGAACGACGGGACAGGTCCAACGATCCAACCGAAACCGGAAGTGAAGTCGAAGGGGACGAGGAGGACGCAGCGGAAACGGTCGGCGCCGACCGGAAGTAGAAAGGGCGGCCGGAAGAAGGACAATCGCTGCCGACGTCACGAGCTGCACGTGGACTTCCACGAGGTCGGCTGGAACGACTGGATCATCGCCCCCGCCGGGTACGAGGCTTATTCGTGCCAGGGGGACTGCCCCTACTACCTCCCGGACAACCTCAACTCCACCAACCACGCCGTCGTCCAGACCCTCGTTCACTCCGTCAATCCCCAACTGGTCCCGAAGCCCTGCTGCGTCCCCACCAGCCTCAAACCCATCTCCATCCTGTACGTCGACAACAGCGAAAAGGTCATCATCAAGAACTACCAGGACATGGTGGTCGAAGGCTGCGGCTGCCGCTAGCGCTATATAAACGCCAGCGCATGCGCAGTGCATACTACAGTAGATACGTATACAGCGCATCTCCGATGTTAAGAGACATTTAATGCTTTTCTATATTTATTCGAATACTCATGCAGAGAGTTTCCGTCTAATTAATGTCAAGGACGTCTGAAGATGAAGGTCATCAAGGCCACTTCTGGTCTTTTGGCGTATAAATTAATCGGCGTATACAGTTGGTCTGCAAAATGAATGATTTGATTTGAAGACGCATATATAGATCGTCTGGTTATAACTCTCATGGAGTCTATTTAAACATTTTCGGCGTTTAATAAAAATAATGTGAAACTCGATCCAACGCAAAGGCGTGAGACTCTCCCACAGGGTGTCTAACATCTCCACTGCTTCGATGACGTCACTGCGATAGATCATTCGTTCCAAAGAGAAGCGGTAGCATCGATTAATATGCACTCATTAGAAAACCGGGAAATTTTGCAATGTAGGGCCTACCACGTGACATCCGCCGAACAGACTTGAAACGATTAAGTCTCTCTCTCTCTCTCTCTCTCTCTCTCTCTCTCTCTCTCTCTCTCTCTCTATATATATATATATATATATATATATATATATATATATATATATATATATATGTATATATATATATATATATGTGTATATATATATAATATATACATATATATATATATATACATACATACATTTATATATACAGTATATATATACGTTAGATGTCAATCAAACGGAAACATAAGCACTGCCATCAATCAACTGAGTGATCGAGCCTGTCTCATCGAAGGGCCAGTCAACCAGCCAGTCAACTCCTTCATAAATCCATTCTCGACAAACAACTCCAGACCAAGGGCTAGATGGCGCTGTGATCGGCGCCCAAAGGTAAACGGCACGGCGTCTGGTAATACCGAAAAGCGCAATTCTAATAAAAAAACTCGTATTTGGATAACACACATGTCCTTACATTATAGCACAAGTGACTTACTATTATTTGTACTAACACATGCATGTATATGCATTATGTAATATATATATATATATATATATATATATATATATATATATATATATATATATATATATATATATATATTATATTCATTCACGAAAATCGGCGGAAGACATTGATGCATTGAAGGTTATGTTCACTTACATCGGATGATTTTCATTAGTGAAATTATATATATAGAAGTCCATGGATTTGAAGCTTTTGTGTTTGTATACAGTTCGCTATTTCACTTCTGTAACCGCGAAAGTTGCATGGTCCTTCTATTCTGGTTGGATTCAGTCGTGAGATTTGCACAAATCCGTTGAGAAATTTCTCGAAGGGGGAGGGGGTAGCAATTATGGCGTAAGTATAGGCTATACACAGAGGAATTTCATCGTCGACCTCTCTTCTCGCATGTATATATAAGCCTATAGATGTTTTTCAATTGTACGCGTCGAAAATGTCGACGTTCCCCCCCCCATTCCTAGACCCTGGCTGCGCCACTGAACCGATGCGACAAAGGTTTATAAGAGATAGGAGAGGGAGAAGGAGTCGACCAGCATCCGAAGACTGTAACGCAGTGCATATAGGCAATGAATCCAAGTGGTCCTTCTTCTTCTTCTTCTTCTTCTTCTTCTTCTTCTTCTTCTTCTTCTTCTTCTTCTTCTTCTTCTTCTTCTTCTTCTTCTTCTTCTTCTTCTTCTTCTTCTTCTTCTTCTTCTTCTTCTTCTTCTTCTTCTTCTTCTTCTTCTTCTTCTTCTTCTTCTTCTTCTTCTTCTTCTTCTTCTTCTTCTTCTTCTGTCGTCGTCGTTTATAAATAGTCGCTTAGAAGCAACATCCACAAGTGCTACAAACGGATTAGACGATCAAGAAAAATATACAGCATATACAATGCTTTGCTCTGTTTATAAATTTACTTACATATGCCCTTGTGAACTATATATATATATATATATATATATATATATATATATATATATATATATATATATATACATGCCCATAAATACAGTATGAGTATATACAATTTATACAGTATATGCATAACTACCGGTATGTATACATAGGCCTATGCGCGCAATTGTTGTGTTTTCATCAGAATGGTATTTTGTATATAGATATGTACTGTAACTGTACAATATACTAGATACAAATGGATACCTTTATATTTAATGTATAAGTGATATCATTTATATGCACTCGTATGCAATGTGGTGATGCTGAAGATTTTCCTCCTCCTTCTCCTCCTCCTCCTCCTCCTCCTCCTCCTCCTCCTCCTCCTCCTCCTGTTCCTCTTCCAATTGAGGGCTCCTGTGTGTCATCATCCATATTCTCTTCTCTCTCTCTCTCTCTCTCTCTCTCTCTCTCTCTCTCTCTCTCTCTCTCTGTGTGTCTCTCTCTCGTCTTCCTTCTGCTTATTCCGTTGTATTCGATAATATTTTAAAAGAAGACCTAGAGTTTTATCCAAGCGCCGATAAGAGAGGAGAGATGGTGAATAGAGGGAGAAAGAGGATAGACACGAGGTTGGAGAGAGAGAGAGAGAGAGAGAGAGAGAGAGAGAGAGAGAGAGAGAGAGAGAGAGAGAGAGAGAGAGAGAGAGAGAGAGAGAGAGAGGGAACATTTTGACGTTTACTCTTAGGCCTAAGATGTTCCGACATTTTTGTCTTATGTGTCTCTCTCGCCCCATCATGAGTGGGACAGATAATTGGTTGACCTGAATTGCGCCTTAGTTTTTAAAAAACCAGAAGCATGCAGTCTTTGAATCTAAGGGTTTCTCCAAAACTGGACGAAATAAGATGCTACGATAATTCCTGGTTATACTTGAGAAGCGATAACTAATCCAGTTACTTAATAATTTCTTCGACTATTTCATGTAACTCTACAAAAGAAATTTTCGGATTCCACTTTAAAATGACGCATTGAACGATTGATTCTACATATGGCTGTGTATTTTCTCTTAGCCAACCTAATCCACATAAACATGGACATTTCTGACCCAATCCTACCCAGCCCATGGGTCGACCCAGCTTCTGTCTATGTCTGGGACAAAGAGGGCCTTCAAACGATGACAGGGTTTCTATAGCGCCGAGCAGTCGATAACAATACTTCACAATTTAAAATTGAGTATAGTTTTGGGGTGACTTGTGTTTTCAATTCCACCAAAAATACTACAAACGAGCTAATTAATCACTGTACTTGGCTTAACCTAAATGAAGAAATTGGAAGCTTCTATTTTGAGCACGACCTTTTCGATACAAACAGTTCATCAGGTCACAGTTCAAAGGTCAAAGCAGTTGGCAGTTGACGGGGAAGTCGTCTGCGTATCCGTCGGTCGTCGTCGTCGTCTGTGCCACCGAAGACGCTCCGGAACAGTTCATCGGGTACATGAGGCTGTGGACGAGGTCACCGGAAGTGAGAACTGGCGACGAGCAGTCCTCTTCCGGAAGCGACGAGCAGTCCTTCTGGAGCCAGGTCAGAAGCTGACCAATCCCGTAAAGGTCGACGATTCCATCTGCCAACGTTTCGAGACAAAAGGGCGGTGACGTCATTTCCTGAGAGGAGATTGTCGCCGCTCTGTCTGACGTAACAGTGACGCCGTGAGACTCCATCGTGAGTGGGACGACGTCACGTGACGTCATCGTTTCTCCGGCGTTGTTATTTATGGATGGTCCATCGACGGACATCGAAGCACCTTCAGCGGGATACGTTTGTGCTTCGGAAAGGCATTTCTTCAGAGTTCCGGATTCCCGTTGTAGTTTTGCGGTTTCTTTGCGTCGAAAAATCTCAAAGTTCTCGATTTTCTCTCCCGTTTTGGAATTCTTTGGTTGGCTTTGCTGATCACATGACCGCCGACACAGAAGCTGTGACAGAGACGAAGCGATGACGTCATCATTTCGTCCAGTTAACGAAGCGTTCGAATGTCTTGCCGCCATTTTGTTATCCTCGATGACGTCCTGCGCGCCGACGATGACGTCTATATTCTCACAGTAGACTCCAGATGACGTATTTCCGGTTGAGTCTGGAGTCGTTCTATGATCGGAGGTCGTTGAGTGCGGCGCCCCCTTGCGAGCGTCTCGCGCTCTCTGCGCCACCGGACACCGGAAGCGCTTCTGTCGACGGAGGAAACATCCGTTGTCGAACATGGATCCGGACTGACTGTGCAGGGTCCAGTATCCGCCCTTTCCACCGCGGCGACCGCCAACACCACCACCCTTGCTTTGGTCGGCAGGCGGCGCCCTCGGGAGTTTGACGAAGCAGTCGTTGAAAGAGAGGCTGTGACGTATCGAGTTCTGCCAGCGACGGTGCTTCTGGTGGCGATAATAGGGGAAGTTGTCGGCGATGAAGCGGTAGATGTCGTTGAGCGTGCATCTGGTCGCCGGAGAGCTCTGGATGGCCATGGCGATCAGGGAAATGTAGGACAGAGGCGGCTTTGCGGTCGGGTCAGAGCAGGCGGTCACGTGACCGCCGATGCTGTCCTTATCAAGCGCCGCTTTCACTTTCGACGATTTAACTTCACGAGAATCCATTTCGACGAGTCAATCTCTTTCAGACAATTCGTGAAGTCGGCGTTAATTCTTTGTTTCTCGGGGCGTTAAATACTCGAAGGCAATCGGTCGGTGTCCTGCTGTGTCACGATGCGATCGATAGAACGACTTCCGGTTATGAGTCTGACGTCATCTGATTCCTTCGAAGCGAATTTCCAAGACTCGTTGCATATTCATGAAGAGCGTGACTCGTAATCGCCCTCAAACGAAGAGACAAAATCCGTGAAAGAGAGAGAGAGAGAGAGAGAGAGAGAGAGAGAGAGAGAGAGAGAGAGAGAGAGAGAGAGAGAGAGAGCTCAATGGTAAGACCACACAAGCAGCGACCTCATTAACTCCCCGATATTTCTATGCGCCACACACAACGGTCGTCGTTCAAAGCGACTGACTTCTTCTTCTTCTTCTTCTTCTTCTTCTTCACTGACTGCATTTGCTGCCTATCCTCCTCCATCTACACGCAGTTCAACCATTTGTTTAACATATTGAAGGGTCGAAGGCTGTTCCTCGCAATTTCTTCCCATCCGTCGCTCGTTCTGTCTCCGCTGTTTAATCCATCGCTTCGTGTTCTTCGAACTAAACGCGTCAAATGCTAAGACTGATGGGCAGAGTCCAAGCGAAGTTTTTCACGCTTCAGTGAAATGCAGCTTGGGGCGGATTGGGCGAGGAGTGGTAGAGGTTTGGGGGTGGGTAGAAGGGTCTGCTGCTGCTGGTTGAGGGTGCTCTGTGCAGGTGAAACTCGGGTGTGAAGTGGAGATTGTTTGGGATTTTCAATTGATTCCCTTCTATAATGGAATTCGTGAACGTCACCTTGCTGTTGTTGAAAAACCGTTTCTTAAGCCGATGGTTTTATGACGAGTGACGCACAGAGTTCAGTGAGTTCTTGCGCACGCACGCACACACACACACAATGCCCTCGAGTCTATGAAGATAGAATGCTTTTCAATATTGGTGACGAATGCGTGGCATCAGATAAGCCTCTCAGCGACGGTCTTTCGATGGATTTCAGTGCAAATGAATGCATTGTCATTCAATTCGTGAACTTGACAACAAACTCAGTTTAGTTTAGTTTTCAAATTTCGTTCGTCTTCTTCCTCTGTTAAAAAACAGTTCCACGATTTCACTATCACCGACGGAATTCTCCATATCCAAGAACCGACCTCTTTCATTTCACATTGATTGATATATATATATATATATATATATATATATATATATATATATATATATGAGTTCTACCATATACCACAAATTTCTCTCTCTCTCTCTCTCTCTTCTCTCTCTCTCTCTCTCTCTCTCTCTCTCTCTCTCTCTTTCTTCTGTCTCTACAAAAGGACATCGGATTAAGAGAAGCGAACTTCAAGATTTAGGTCTTTCCACGTGACTCAGAATAGCTCAGATCTCGCGAGATCCTCTGTCAAATCTCGCCAATAAAGAGAAGGGCGTCAATCGGAAAATCAAGAGAAGAAGGAGGAGGAGGAGGTGGTGGAGGAGGAGGAGGAGTAGAAGAAGAAGAAGAAGAGGTCGTTTGGTTCAATCTCAGTTCTTTTTGTTTGTTTGACGGTTTGAAGGCCATGAGAACATTAAAGAAGCACATACATACATAGAGAGAGAGAGAGAGAGAGAGAGATAAAAACATTGAAAACTCTTTCTCAATAAGAAATGCGTCATTCAATGGATTATGGGCGCATAGGCAGATAAACCGAGGCAAGGCCTTAGAGGCGCTGCTGTGGAACATTTCTGGCTTTCGTGTTTTAAAAAAAGTTACGACGAATAAATTGTTTAGACAATTCAATTAGTAAAATTCTGATTTTCATGTCGAGGGCTTCTTTCTGTCCGCATCGGTTGATGACGACTCCGCCATTGCATGGGAGCTCTTCACAACCGAAACCAGTAGGAGCTGTGTTTGTTCTAAGAATTCCGGAAAGGGGCGTGGCTTCTTCCACCTGGAAACGTTGTCAATCAGAACAGGCGGAAGAACTGCATTGGTCCGTGGAAAGGTTAGCTTCTCTTTCCACTTGGCCGTCAAAACCAGCTGCGAGAGCCTATAGCCTGATGGACTGAGAGAAAAGGAGGAACGGAGGAAGGACGAATGAGAGAGAGAGAGAAGTCGGGTCTTTAAAATTCTGGCGCTCTATAAGTGAAGCCGTATACTCCATTATATATTAATTCCGACATAATACTCAACCAGTTGACCAAGCCTTAAGAATAGCAAGTAAGTGAATGAGTAAGTGAATGAATATTGAAGAAGGAGGAGAAGAAGGAGAATAGAAATCTTGCACCTAATGACCTCCGTCCATAGAAGAAGGAGGAGGAGACGGGGTGTGGGGGTGGGCGTGTCAACCGCTGAGCAGAGTTCCGCTTGAGTTCCGCTCTTTGACTCCAGTTCATTCTTTCTTCTTCTCTCAGCCTTTTCTCCATTTCTTTTTCAATCTAACTTCGTATTTCTTAGCAATTTTTGTGCCAATTTAGTTTTTCGCTAACCCTGCCTTGGCATAACCACGAGCATAGGCGGATTTTATTAATTAATTAATATTAAACTCTAAATCCGCCTATGGTCACGAGAGAGGTTACACGGGGCTTCGGGTCCCCTATTCTGGTTGGGGTCGCTCGTGGGATTTGTGCAAACCCGTTAAGAAATTTACGGGTGGGGAGAGGGGTGGGGCAGGCAGCATGGTCGAAGAGAATGCGTGAATGTGCAAAAAACTCTTTCACGACCTTTATTCGCTCGTCGGAGAATTTCCCCTAAAAATGTTGATATTCAGGAATCCTGGATACGCCACCGTAACCTCAACTTATATTATTATTATTATTATTATTATTATTATTATTATTATTATTATTATTATTATTATTATTATTATTAATCTAATACTATAATAAAAAGATGGTCTACACTGCTATCTCTATATTTCGCCACTGAGCGGGTGCAGTGGATGGACGAGAGAAGGAAGGAGGAGTGGTGAACAAGGCAGAGGGTCCTAATTCTCAGAGATCAGCCGATGATAACTGGAGATATTTTGAACTAAGCAAAGCGGTAACCAGTTGAGAATTATGCTTCACAGCTGTGTTATGCTAGAGGGGAGTAGAGGTGGGTAGGGTGGGGGTTAGGCCTTATATGGGTCTTTTGGACAAATGTTGTGTCTGGACAGAAGTAAAATTTTCGAAATGTTGTTACGGGATAAAAAAATATTATTATTTTGAGTGAATAAATGAAATACCAGACTGTCACAAACAGCAGAACAGCCGCTCAAAATATCAAAGAACCCTATTTGGTGGCGTGAGGTCATATATATATATATATATATATATATATATATATATATATATATATATATATATATATATATACGCTGTATCCGCTGTTGCCAGAGCGAGTGAAATGTATTCGAGGCATTGCTCTGTTAAGACTCAGATGGAGAGCGAAGTCATTAGTCTACAGATTATTCGCCAGAGGTCGGAGGATTCGACTTCAATGTGGTCGAATACAACTGAAAACGAACGAATGTTTCAATCAAAGAAACCAATCAACCAGCGATTCAATCAACAAATAGATCGACGAGTAAACGAATCGATGCAAAAATTAAGTAGTAAGTGAGAAAGTTAACATTGGAAGAAGGAAGGAAGAAAAGAAGAAAAGAAAGTGGAAAATGGAGGAAAAGCGAGGCAGAGGCCAAAGACTTCACCTGGAATAGGGAAGAATTGAAAGATGAATCGAAGAGTAGATCACAAAAACAGAAACACCAAAAGAACCAAACCTAGTTTCTGATGATACGCTTATTTCTTCTTCTTCTTCCTCCTCCTTCTTCTTCCTCTTCTTCTTCTCCTTCTTCTTCTAGTTCTCTGTCGTTCGAATTGGTTCTCTTCTGTTTCGTCGGAAGACTGGAAAAAACCGAAAAGACTTTTAGAAGGAAAAGATAATTGAAATTTGACAAAAATGAAAGAAGAGAGAGGGGGTCGTCGCCATCTTCAGTCTAACAGTGTTCCATCGATCGTCATCTTCAGACAGATTTATAGAACCTCGTTACTATGACAACAGCTTATATATATATATATATATATATATATATATATATATATATATATATATATATATACATAATAAGCCCAATAAGCCTCGACGCACAGCTCTTCATAAAACAACTAGGTCGTCGCATTTAAGAGTCTTCCGGAGACAAAAGAGAAGGAAGCTTTTTGTTTCAGCGTTTGTCCATTTCCATAGGCCTACAGCGCTTCAATGCAATATCTTTTCAATAGATTTTTTTAGAATTAAAGAATTAATTTCTTTATTAATTCGCTCCTGATGCATTTGTTTAGTGAGCTGCGAATGCTTTGGTTGCTAATAATATCTCTCATCTGCATGTCTGTCCGCCTGTATGTCCTCCTGTCCGTCCGTCCGTCCGTCCGTCCGTCTGCTTCTTTTAAAACTACTTGGAACGACAGAGAGGGTTTGTTGTTTGTAGGTATAGGCCGCATATAGTCTGATCGTCGTCGTCTGACATTTCGTGGTCCTGTCGCGCTCTGCGTCCGTTGGAGTCGGTTTCAGGACCGCGTGCCTGTCCGTCCGTGTCTGAACGCCTCCTGTTCATGATCAGCGTCACCATCGGAGTCCGTCCTCTGGATCTTCGGACGTGGGAAATGTCCTCTCTGCGCCTCTCTTCTCCGTCGAATACGAAAGTGGACATCGGCTCCATTCGCTCATTCGATCCCCCGATTTTCCGGAAATTTTCTCCCAATATAGACGCCAGTCGGTTGGATAATGAACTAAAATCTGACGATTTTTATAGCGCCGTTTCGATGACGTCACGCCAATTCAAGAATCAGACTGGGATCGGTTGTGACCTCTGCGATCATGGGGGGGGGCGCAACAGGGTGGGCCAGGTGGGCCATGGCCCACCCAATATTTAGGCCCAATGGGCCACAATGTGTTTGGCCTATGCACCCAATTTCAATTGGCAAATTACAATGTTTTGTGGAATTAATAACCCCAAATCCCCAATATATTGGCATAATATTGCCATATGTAACTGAGATGTCACAGATGTCAAAATTATTATATTTGTATAACCATGCAACTGTGTTTTTTCAATGATCGATTGATCGTAACGGCAAGAATTTCTCGCTGCGCTGTCTTGACTCTGAAATATTGGCCATGTTGGCCCACCCAATACAGTATTTGGCTTGTGGCCCCTCCGTGGTTTTAATTCGTTTCATCACTCTTCTGAATTTTTGCATATCTATAGCCTACTGTAGCACTAGTCCTTGCTTTGTCCAATTTCAAACAGGGTATCAATTTTATAATATTTTTGTGGTCTATAAAACCTGTAATAGAAGAAACCAGCTCTCTTAAGCGCCATCTTATCTATCGATTGATTTTTTAGACATTTGACAAAGAATAGATTTCTGAAAGACTTTGTATATGTCGTTTCAAATGGCTCAGTATTTTTTGTGGCATTTCGAAAGCTCTAGAAAAAAATTGAGACAGAATATATATTGACAATTCTAGTACGGTTTGACACAGCAAAGATGGGGACATAAGAATATGTGGTTTTAATTCATTTCATCACTCTTCTGAATTTTTGCATATCTATAGCCTACTGTAGCACTAGTCCTTCTGAACTCCTTCCATTGTCCAATTTCAAACAGGCCGTGTTGGCCCACCCAATATTTGGCTTGTGGCGCCCTCCATGTCTGCGATGGAATTGCAGGTCCTAAGAGACCTGCAGTCCTCATTATTAGAGACTCATTGTCTGTTGTGGCAGCAGGCTTCGGTTAACGAGGCAAAAATTCATTTACGACAGCAACGGCGTTCCATAGATTACGACCGGTGCAGCAGTGGACGGTGCAGCGAAGTATGGAAAGCCATTCTGCGTTCCGTTCGATAGAGACAGATTTGACGCAACACGAAGGCAGTTAGAGCGCTTGCCAATCTAGTCACGTGGGGCAGGGAATCAGACAGACTAACAGAGTGACAGGTAGGCGGACAGATAACCAGGCATGCTGAAGAAGGCAACAGGCAGGCAGACTGATCGACAAAAATTAAATTACTGTAAGAGTACAAAAACTGAGATACAGAAAAACAGAGAGACAGAGACAGAGACAGAGACAGACACACACACGGACACACACAGATAGACAAAAAGTAAAAGAAAGAGAAAGAGAGAAGTAAAGATGATTATAAAAGCAGAACTTATGTAGCTCATTATTAAAATGAAGCTGTCAGTTTTGATTTGAGTCATTGGAGAGTCTCTAATGAAGGATTCGCTGTGACGAACGCACGGGTCAAAGGGTCAAAGGGTCAAAGGGTCAAAGGGTCAAAGGGTCGAAGGGTCGAAGGGTCAAAGTAATATGCGATCGATCGATTGAACAGCATCAGTTGTAATAATCGTCTGACGCTGAAACTCATTCCGTTGAAATATACCTCCTCTCTCCCTCCCCATCCTCATCCTTCTCGCTTCTTCTCTCTCTTTCACTTCTATCGGCCATTTTGATCAAAACGCGATTATATAGCTATGTTTGTGTGTGCGTGCGTGTGCAGGAGCATTATGAGACATTGAATTATTCATCATTTTCTCAATATACTGTATTCTCAGTTATGAGCTAAATGAATTTCCTAAGCAATATTAGCGATGATGACGTTAGTATTACAATATCTCATTAGTTGTTCTCTTCGATATCTGAGACCGTCTCTGTCCTGCAGTCGAAGGTCTCAGTGGCATTTATATAGCGCATGCATAAAGCCACTAATTGACGAGAGAGAGAGACGGAGAGAGAGACAGACAGAGAGAGACAGAGAATCCTTAGAATCTGTCGTCAGATGAGAAGAGAGAATCGTCTGCGTCGTCGATGACGTCACAGCAGACGTCAGAGCAGACTCGTATTAGAGCGTGAATGCATCAGCAGGTGCCCGGATTAGACGTGACGTCAGCGTCTGTGTCACTCCTTGCGGTGCTCCTCTCCGTCGCCGACAATCCGTTGACGTGACAGCCTCTGGGTCTATCGGTGGGATTAATCCTGGATTTAGTGAGCCTCGGTGAGGATGGCAGTGAACCCCCCGGGAGAACATGGGGTGGGGGTGGATGGCCCAGGAGAGGTCAAGATACATTGGGATATAAAGCCTAATGCTTTGCTTCCATTTCATAACAGTTTTTTGCTTCATCTTATGTTACTGCGCTATATAAATTGTCGTAGATAATAATAATAATATTAATAATCTTCTCTCGTTTCTTATCTATGGCTTCTTTGTATCTTACAGTGCATGAACCCTCCGCTAATTCTCCTTCTCCTCCCTCTTCTCTCTCCTCTTTTATCAATTCACGACGGCTATCCTTCTGGCGCTTACTTACTTACTCACTCGCGCCTTCGAATGGTTGTTGGGAGAGAGCGCTTCGATCATAAGTCTCTATCTTCGGTTGCTATGGCGACGCAGTGTCCAGGCAGCAGCGTCTCTGCCATTGAAGCTCATTCGATCGGCACAGAGTGACGTAATCTATAAGTGACAAAAAGACTCGAAATCACGTGACAAAGACGACGCGTTTTGTCACGCATGCGCGTCGAATTAAAGACATCGGAAGCAAAATGAGGACGAATTATGAGGACAGAGAACCCGCTCTTCAATTAGAGGATCTCTCTCTCTCTCTCTCTCTCTCTCTCTCTCTCTCTCTCTCTCTCTCAATTTGAAAACAAAAATACAACAGGGCCTAACGAGATACGACGTGGTTTTATATCCTAATGTTATTCAATGAATACCGCGGCGTAAACATTGGAAAGGATCTCGAGGCACATAATCGTCCCGACGAATCTTCACTGTTGCCGCTTCCATGGTTCTTCCGTAGTGCTGGGGTAGGATTCCTGTCATGCAACCGGAGGTTAGTCAGTGGCTTCAAACCACCTGACCCTAGACTCCTAGAGCCCTAGACACAATGCGTAGCGACCTTCAACAGGCTGTTCGCCCCTTCACTTGCTCCGCACTTAACGACCATTATTCAATATTCGCTGCGGGAATGACTAAACGTACGTTAGCAGCCATGCAATGATGATGATGATGATGATGATGATGATGATGATGATGATGATGATGATAATAATAATAATAATAATAATAATAATAATAATAATAATGCAAAAATACATAATGTATATATATGTATATATGTATATAAACAGATGTTCAATTTCCTGATTTTATCAATTGCCGCTGTCAATCAGCGATCTATTTGATTGACGTTTCGTTCATTGCCTCTGAGATTCTCTTCTGTTTTCGAATGGACATCTGTTGACAGGGCTTCCATCACGGTTCCATGGCAACGTCTTAGTCAGTCGTCGTGACTCTACGCTGTTCGGGTCTTTATATAGGAACCGAGTGACAGCGAGGCGCGTGACGATGAAATTGTGATTTATATAGCGCCGTCAGAAGCAGAACAAAAACATCCGACAATTGGAAAATCCTTCGACTGATTTCAATTCAAACGACGACTGACCGAAGATTCACGAGAGATTAGGAGGGAGAAAATTCCAATTTCGAAACCGGAACCGGAAATGAAGATGACAGTGTCAACGACTCTCTCTAAGTAGAAATACAAGAGGCGCTATACAAATCCCTTATTACATTACTTTTCTGCGGCTACTTACCTGGATCGCGGATCACCCTTGACGACCACGGACTATGGATTACGGGCGATGGATTCTTATCCAGATTGAGCGCTCGTGATAAGCTAGTGCATTGCGTCAGGAATTCTGGCAGCGCTATAGAAATCTCGTTTTACTTACTTACTCATTATATTACAACAACGACGAAGATGATAATTAAAGCACAGTGAAAGCAATCCAAAGCGGTAACACATTCTTCTTTGTAGAAAGAAAAAGCTAATAGAAGCCACCTTGTTCGGGTTTCTTTGTAGACTAATAACGATAAGTTTAATCTTTACAACAACGAGACAGACAGACAGACAGGCAGACAGACAGACAGGCAGACAGGCAGGTAGGCAGGCGGGCGTGCGCAAGACCCCGATAGAATGCTTTATAAGTGACTGCGTGTACAGAGCGACTGACTGTTTGGTGGACATGCATCGACTGAACGAAGGGCCGTCGCTGGTTCGTCTTAATCTTTGTCTCTTCGGTCTTTTCCTTCGTCTAGGATGGTTGCGTTTTTCTCTCGTCAGAGAGATTCTGAGAATATTTCGATTAATCTAAGAAACTGTCAACGCAGTCTTAGAGTGAGAACTATAGCAGATTAAGAAGGACGAATGAATGGATTCGAGGAGGACTTCCTTCCAAACGACACATTCTTTTGAAATGCTGCAAAAGAGTTTCGCACAATTGACGATTCCTCGGCATCTCAAGAACTCGTCGCAAGAATTTCAACACCCGATGAAGATGAACGATTTTGACGGCAGCTTAATAAGGTCGTCGTCTACCTATTTGCAGGTAAAGTTACCTTCACTTACCTAGGCATGTATACAATAGTGGAGCTATTTTGAAACGAAGCGGAAACTATTTTCTTTAAGATTTTTTCCTTCTGAGTTTTGTAAATTATGGAATCAAAGTGAACCATTTTGTCACTCGCCTTCTGACAATCAATCAACTGCGATGCTTGAATTGCATGACTGGAAGATTTATAATCGCAAGATAAATTGCTGGAGAGGTTAAAGGTTATCTTCTCTCCTCAGCATTCCAGATGCATTCAGTGCATGACAAACGATGGTCCAACGCCTGTCACGTGATAAAATGCACGTCAAATGACGTCACTCATTTCCATGCGATCATCTACTACTACTACTACTACTACTACTACTACTACTACTACTACTACTACTACTACTACTACTACTACTACTACTACCACCACCACCACCACCACCACCACTACTACTACTACTACTACTAATAATAATAATAATTGCTCCATATGCCTCCGCAGAAGACCCTGCAGTCGCTGTCAGAGATATCCATGAATGGGGTGGGAAAGGGGGAGGGGTGAGTGAGAGAGGCTGTGAAGGAGAAAGAGGTGAGTTTGTGTTTTGGCTCTGAACGGACAATTGAAAGAGAGAGCTAAGAAAGGAAAAAAGATAATTACTTCTGTTTACTGCTCTACGCGGACTCATTTGGTCATCGCTTATATGCTTATAGCGCGTAGTTCTATCGTTGACTGGCAGTGCATTATTCCATCCGATGCGGTTTGTTCACGAATACACTAATTGCAAAGGGCTCAGTGGACCGAGTGCGGAAACACTTAATCACCGACGAGAAATAGAAAGATGTCGAAATTGAAAATGATTTGGATCTCTCTCTGCCGCCCATTAAGGTTATTCTACTGGAAGCTACTGGAAGCTACCATTTAAAATATGAAAATCACCGAAAAAGAGGGAATACAGCATTTAAATCCAGTCTAAAGCAATTGTTGTCTAATGACGCCTAAATTCAAAGCCATTCAGTACACAATTCCATTTGATAAGAACGGCAGTGACGGCGAATGCATGTCGATAGAATTTTGCGCTCTGTGAATCTCTATTTGACCTGAACTGGTTGGAGAGAGGGTGGAGAAATTTAAAGGGATGGAGGGGTTAACGCGCCCCTTGTTCCGAGGAATGATCCTCATTCTTCTCGGATGTTGAATGTAGAGTCAAAATGAAAACATCTTCTTAGCTTTGAAACGGCAGAAAAGCGCAGACCCTTAGACCAATGACATCACCAGTCTGTCTCTCTCTCCCTATATATATATATCTGTCTATTCACTTGTAGAGCGCCTCCAGTCTGGCAATGTGTCAGTGAAGAAGATACCGTGGGACGATGAGCGATCATAAGCCATCGCTGCTGACCGCTCTGGCTTTTCTAATTCTCGCCATGATGCTATCGCACACCTGCGTGACGTCAAAGTCTCTTGGTCACGTGGTCAACTTGAACGATCAAAACACGATGTCTGGGCCGGAAGGGTAGGTGGTCAAACGTGACTAGTTCTATAGCGCATTTTGTGTCCATCAGCATTAAAATCGAAATATACGTATTATCATTAATTCATTTTATGACTATTGGGCCATTTGAAAACCGCGTTTCAATTAGAATTCAATTTCAAGCAGAGAGTTAAATAGAAGAAGTACCGTAGATTCTCATTAACATCGGACTTAATAGCGCAACAGAATGCTCTCTCTCTCTCTCTCTCTCTCTCTCTCTCTCATTAACTCTAGTCTACTTTAAGTGAGTTCCAGGAAAGGAATAGAATCAATGCATGTAAAGAGGTCGCTGCATGTTGAGGTGGCTACCGTCCGAGCTTTCACAGATCACACTAGGGAGGTTTGACTGTAGTTAATTGCTATAATAGGACTCTACTAATGTTGCAGTTGGCGCCTGGACAATGCCTGCTGGCGAATGAGAGATCGAAATGTGCAAATGATGTAGAATCTCACCATTTCTAAGTTCTCCTGCATCACATGGCAAACCAGACTCTAATGCAAAGAGGCAAAACGCATGCAGACCGCTTGGCATAGAGAGGCTATATAGGCTATGAGGGAGATGGGGCTATTAAACGAATTCTAGAGAGAGAGAGAGAGAGAGAGAGAGAGAGAGAGAGAGAGAGAGAGAGAGAGAGAGAGAGAGAGAGAGTCGCAACTGCGAAGGAGCGAATCGAAGATCAGACGAAGTATTCCATCGACTGGAAAAAAAACGGAAGCGAAGATGGATGGAAAGAGTGGAAAGAAGAACGACAGTGAAATATTCATGCTGAGTGCGTGGTCTGTTATGCCGTCAGCGTCATTCTTTATACGACTAATTCAACCACTGTGCCAAGACAGACAGACAGACAGACAGACAGACAGACAGACAGACAGACAGACAGACAGACAGACAGACAGACAGACAGACAGACAGACAGACAGACAGACAGACAGACAGACAGACAGACAGACAGACAGACAGACAGACAGACAGCGGAGAGAGGAAGAGAGAGAGAATGAAATTATATCTTAGTATACGTGCGTGCTATTAACGGGAATGAGCGTTGTAACGACTGAACCGAAATCAGTCGCAGAGTTAAGTAAAAACAGATGCGGAGAGAGAGCTGAGGAAATACGTGGAACGCAATTTCAGAAGGACAGGCAGATGGTTTCTCTCCAGCGCTTCGAGTGTTCAGACGCTGTTTTAGCCACCGGCTGTCATTACATAACACACGGAGCGCCCTATCATCCTCCTCCTCCGCCGTCTGCCTCTGCCCAGCCCCCCATCATCCATCCGTCTTTAACACGCCGACGTTTAAATAATCTGCCTGGAATCAATTAGATGAAAACGCTTCTCTCTCTCTCTCTCTCTCTCTCTCTCTCTCTCTCTCTCTCTCGATGGAACGAACTTTTTAAAATGATTTTAGGCGAATGTACAGTTGAACTTCGTTATAACGGACCAGAGATGTCCATGGGTCCATTTTAAAAACCCAACCCATCAAATCTCCAACCCAACCCATGGGTTAACCCAACCAATGACCATCTCTGTAACGGACTCAGTTATAACGTACAGCAACGTATACGGTCCTGAGTCATGCGCCATGCCGTATTGGATGCATTGGATATAACGTACTTAACTTACAGACTCGCTAATTACGTTATAACGAAGTCCTACTGTAGTTGTATCGTCCGACGTCTGCATGGCGGTGTTTTAGGTCGTCTGGCGATCTCCCCTTCTACGCCGGCGACAGCGCCAACGTGTCTCGTCTGCTCGATCAGCTGATGAGAGGCTACGACAAAAGACTGAGACCCAACTACAAAGGTCAGGACAATACGTTGAGTTCAAAGGTCAAAGGTCACACACACGTGGTCTGAATTTCTTGGCTCTCGTTTGCGTGTTCAGAGAGTAATTATATTTTCTAATGGAATAAGACGACGTTCCAAAGACAACAGCAGGTGCTGCATACGTCACTGGATGTCATTGTCACAATTAGAATATTCATATGGATAGCTAAATAGCTTTTACTTTCAAACATTCTATCCCTAATTCACTCTGAAGTCTAAAATAGTTCTTTCATTTTTTCTGTTCGTATTCTGCTTTCCTCCTTCTTTCTTCTCTGTTGGCGCGTTGAGCGACAGTTCCAGAAGAGACTTTGGTGCATCTTCTGAACGGAAGTCGAATGGTGCGCTACATAAGACGGTCGATTGCTATGACAATCGCCACAAAGATACACCTGTCCTTGTGCTCGACGCCATTCACGACCATTGCCCAACCGACCGCTGGATTCTGCATCCAATTGAATTGTGTGTGGGGAGGGGTTGGGGTGGGGTGGGGGGGGGTTAAGGGTAGGCAAAGAGAAGACTCAAATTTGAGGAGAATACGTCTCGAATTCTGTGGAGAATTTGATTCTCTTTTAAAGGGAAGAGAGTTTCACGAAGCAAAGTTACCCGTCACGCCTTTTTCCCTCAGTCGAGAAGCAACGCCTGAAAAATTCTATTCACGAATATCCGTCCAATTACTTATTTTGAGTTTCAGTCTTCAAGAAAAGAAACTAAATGTCCATTCTCTGGAAAACTCTGCTAAAATACTAAAAATACGGCATTAATAAAACAAAGCAAAGACATATATATATATATATATATTATATATATCTATAGAGAGAGAGAGAGAGAGAGAGAGAGAGAGAGAGAGAGAGAGAGAGAGAGAGAGAGAGAGACAGACAGACAGACAGACAGACAGAGACAGACAGACAGAGACAGACAGACGGAGGCAGACAGACAGACAGACAAAAGAGAATGAAAACTACAGATGAGGGACTGGGGGCCTGTCTACCACCCGCATCGTTATCATCGTTGTCCTTTATCAGGAAAACATGAATGCAAATACAGAAATGGATTTTAGAAGAAGGAAATGAGAAAGACTCGGAAGAAGAAGAACGCCTCAGCCAGGGCGTGACAGAATGCGCCGACCGAACAGGAAGCGGTGCAATCGGACCCCGTATCACGAGAAACGAACACGTATAGGATTATGCACGGCGACGACGAATGCATCGGGTACGGTAAGGTATAGGGCAGAGGCCCGATCGCTTCTCTTCCAGCGGAAAACGATTCCAGCTTCTGGCGAAAGATAGAGAGAAGTTTCCGGTTCTCTGAGTCGGAAAACAAACTGCACGGGGTCTGGTATGTCAGCGTATGCGACATTGGAAAGAAGACCATATATATATATATATATATATATATATATATATATATATATATATATATATATATATATATATATATATATATAGAGAGAGAGAGAGAGAGAGAGAGAGAGAGAGAGAGAGAGAGAGAGAGAGAGACAGACAGACAGACAGACAGACAGACAGACAGAAAGAGAGACAGAGACACAGGCAGAGACATAGGCAGAGACAGACAGACAGACAGACAGAGACAGTGTGCTCGTTTTAAAGGAAAACCAGATCTGTATATGAATAATTTACAATCTAGAATTCTGACAGAATCCCCTGGAACAGACGTATGTCACTGTCTGACCTTTCACTCTTGACCTTTGGTTTGCTGGCAAAAGGTCTAAACTGATGAATCTTTCAGGTGGTTCCTTGTCGTGCGTCGTGCAGAATGGAACCAGCGTCCGTTGTTTCCTGTGCTCTGTGTATATATTCAGAGACCGAATCCTATGACGTCATATGCATGGAAGTGTCAAAGGTCATGTCGTAGGCAACGGCAGTTGAACCACTTTAAAGACCACATTGATCGTCGTTCTCTGTCAATGTGTGTGTGAATTATTTAAGCACTGCAAATATTTTGCATGTCTAAGACACGGCTTGTGCTTGGTCGGTCCTCTTGTATACAGAGCAGAGACATGGACTGTATATCCAAGGTCATGCAGATTAAGAAATTGGAAGCCACAGAAATGTGGTTTTTACGAAGGATGCTGAAGATTTCATGGATGAAAAAGAAAATAAATGAAGAGATCTTAACTGAATTTGGAATAAAAAGAAGTCTGATGGTAAACCATCAAAAGAGGCAGCTTTCCTTCTTCGGACACATAAGAAGGAAGGAAGGTCTGAAGCAAAAGAGACAGCTGACATAGCGCTATATAAATTACGGGAGAGAGAGAAAAGGGAAAAGTCTTGACCTTGACCAAATGGGACCTAATCAGACTGGGTCGGTCGACAAAAAAGTTGGAAAAAGCTCTCTGTCAACGAATCGAAGCGGAAGAATGGAAGTTTCTTCCACTGGAGGAATCCGGAAAACTCCATCCGCGAAGCGTCCCATTGGCTTCGAAACGAGTTCCGTGATGAGAGCTCACGGGGTCAGAGTGACGAGGACTCTAGGAGTGACAGCGGACACCCTTCCGGTCATTCCTACGGAAATGACAGAGAAGGAGAAACAGAGACGAAGGAGAGACGAAGCAGCCAAATGGCATGGTCACACACTGCGTCGTCTATACTTTGACCAGCGACGCTAATGCCTCAGTTCAGGCGACACCTACCTGGGGATCATAAAGAACGCAGCGGATATCATTAAGTGGAACAGTCCGATTATTATGGTCAGCATCAAATACTACGACATTCGTCACGTGACGTCTAATAGAAATGAACGCACAGAGGCCTAAGCGCTGTGTCGTTCCATCTTAATTTCCTCAGCAAAATACTAAAAGCAATAAAACTGTTTAGCGTTGATTCCGCGCGTACAATATACAATGTAACAATGCAACGATGAATTAATGTAATAATGCAATAATGTAATTATGTATAAATGTAACAATGCAACGATGAATTAATGTAATAATACAATAATGTAATTATGTATAAATGTAACAATGCAAAACGGTGGCGCAGTAATGTAATAGCATCGCTATTATTGGCGAAATTCCTTCAGCCGGATAAAGTCTCAGCCGACAACCATCACTATGAGGCCAGCGGCCATTCAATCGCATTTTCAGATTAAATAAACTTTTAAAAACCATTTTCCTTGTAATGGCTTTAGGTTAAGAGAGAATCTGACAGGGTCAAACCATTTGAGGTCACAGCGACTGATACAACCGAAGGCCAACCAAAGATCACCGCATACTGTCCTCTAAGTCCAAAGACCACGAGGACAACCCTTTACTGCATTGCCCTTGGCCTATGGGTGACGTCAGATGAAAATGATGAAATGTTTTAGATTAAGTCATGAGTTCGGGAATGACGTGACGTCACACTTCGACAAATGACACGACACACGACACAACCTCATTTCTAGAAACCGTGGTTCCGTCTCCGGCGATTCGCTCTTATTGCATTCGGGGCTTGCTGTTGACAAGTGCTGACGGGGAAAGTGCGAATGGGGGAGGGGAAGTGCGAGGGGAAAGTGCAAATGGGGAAAGTGCAAATGGGGGGGGAAGTGCGAGGGAAAAGTGCGAATGGGGGAGGGGAAGTGCGAGGGGAAAGTGCGAATGGGGGAGGGGAAGTGAGGGGAAAGTGCGAATGGGGGAGGAAGTGGGAGGGGAAAGTGCGAATGGGGGAGGGGAAGTGCGAGGGGAAAGTGCGGCGTCTCCCTGTTTGGCTCGGTTCGGTCACTCGTGTCTTATTGAAACGCGGAGGTTAACAAGAACAGACGCTAGGGGGCGAACAACGGTGATTTGTGGCGACATCTGGCGAAAGAAAATCTTTGAACCGGACGATAAACCAACCAACCGAATACTGTAGCGCCTGGGAGTTCAATTTCAGCGACACGGAGAGAGAGAGAGAGAGAGAGAGAGAGAGAGAGAGAGAGAGAGAGAGAGAGAGAGAGAGAGAGAGAGAATAATTTGCCAAGTGTGCGGTTTCTAAATGAAGTGACGTCGTTAAAGTATAATAAACATGGCAGGTGCCTTGGCAGCCTGCCAATTAAGTAAATATGCAAATGTGCAAACACAGACGATGAAAGTCAACTCCCGAAGCAGTCATATTGCTCAGTTATGGACAGTGTACTTTGGGGTCTTGGGTCAAGCGTTCCCAATGACGTCACACGACGACCATTTGCCAATTGGTCGCTTTGGTCGTCCAAGTTCTCTTGCAACTGGGGCATTTATATAGCGCATTGATTTGGGCTGAATTTTCAGCGGGTAGATCGCGCACTGTTGAACTTTTGTCATCCGTTGTCGCGTGATGGATGACGATTGACGGAGTCTGTCATGCCTAATTATTGACAGGTGGCCCTGTCGAAGTCGGAATAACAATGTTCGTTTCGAGTGTCAGCTCCATTTCAGAAGCGAACATGGTGAGTGTCAGACTGGCAGAACATCTGCACAGCTACGTAATGCCAACTTATAACAACGAATGCTACGAAAAATGCAGAATCTATACAAAGATATCAGAGTTAGAAGTTGTGGATAAATATTTTTACTGCATCCTAATATTTTGGATTATTATGTGATAATTATTAGAGCAAAATTTCAGAAAATTCGACAACAAATTAATTGAATGAATTTAATAAGTCCAACTAGGTTAGTTTTAAAGAAAGATAAGCTGATTAATAATAATAATAATAATAATAATAATAATAATAATAATAATAATAATAATAATAATATGCCTATAATAACTAAAAATTGAGAGAATTTATCTAGAATTTCCAGGCATCCATACTGAATTAAAATAATAATTGACTTGAATAAATTTCCTTGTGATCTCTCGTCTGAGCAGTTCTAAAATATTCTCCGAGGTTTGAAAACTAACTCTTCGTCGGTTTGAAATATTTCGCCCCAATATAGAAAAATACAATTATTCAAAACGAGAGAATGTTTCCGCTGCTGTTAATTAATTATGAGACGATGGCGTGCCATCCCCGTGTATGGCGGTCGAGACTGTTGTTCTTCGTAAATAGGACTTCAGCCTGGACTTCTACTTCCGCCAGCACTGGCAGGACCCACGGCTGCGGTTCACCGACGACGAAGAGGAGCTGTGCATCAGCAACGAAATGCTTTCGAAGATCTGGTGGCCAGACACGTTCTTCGCCAATGCCAAGTCAGCGAGCTTCCACACAGCGACCACAAAGAACGCCTTCCTACGCATCAAACCCACCGGATGGATCACCCTCAGTCTAAGGTCGTATACGCCTCTCTGACCTCTGCTGCCATCGGATTCTTCTCAGTTGACCCCTCTTGCCCTGTGGGGGCAATAATGTCTTGCAATCGTTTCAGCTTAGAAGAGTCAAAGCGCCGAAAAGAAATGGCAGATATTTTAAGCATAGCCTTTCAGCCATATCTTCGTAAACCGATAAATTTGTTTACTGATTATACGCCTGGATCATTTGGTCTGATCAGGCAGAGGCGTAGCAGCCATATGGACAACCTGGCCAAATGCCAAGGGCCCCACGACCTGCAAAGGGCCCCCGACCCGAGCCAAAATTTTTTCCGCAAAGTTGTAAAGTTGTCAGATCGAAAGACCGACAAGCAAAAAAAATGTCTTCAACATTTTTGCAAACTTGTCAGATCGTCTCTGGAAAGTGGAAAAAGCCCCTGCCCGTTTTTCGCCAAGGGCCCCCGAGCAAAATGCTACGCCACTGGGATCAGGTGAGGCCTGCATGGTAAGGCAGATCTACCGATGGCGATACACAGTGGCCAAAAGTGAAGACCATTCGGTGAAAATGGGTGGCGCAGCGGGGGTTTCGGATTAGGGAGACACGTTTGGCATTTTCGAGTAAAAAATTCTATAAACATCAAAGAGACAGAAAAAGTCGCCAAACAATAATTCTTGACACATTCACGTCCGTGTGCTCGGATTCTGATCCAGTCATCTTGCACCCCCCCCATGAAAAGTTTCCCACCTGTTTTGCGCAAATCCCACGACTGATCCCATCCAGAACAGGGGCCCGTGCCTACCCCCGCCATCACTCACGTGGTTGCGCCAATGTGGTCATTAGCTGATTAAGTGACTGCTTATTATTAAGGAATGATGACGATTATAGACTGATGTCAGAGAATGAGTAGAGGATGCTGCTGCTGTATCTGATGGGTGATGATATGAGCCGACGCACAGAACAGAGACACAATGGATTGGATGAACCAGAAGACAGGAGACTACAATCAAGCAATCAATCACTAGACAAAGAAAATGAGCTGTCAATCAAACGATGGAACAACATCGACGCAGTCAACGAACCAGTTCCTATCGGATGGACCTATGTCCGTCTCTGTACGTCTGTCTGTCTGTCTGTCGACTGTCTGTCTGTCTGTCTGAATTTGTAGTGTTGCGGGGTTTGATGTTGATTGATAGGCTAACGGTGACATCGACTTGTTCAATGGATCTTACTTATTTTCCGATGGACACACAGGTCTGCTCTCTGGAGATAGAAAGCTGTAAGAACTCTTCCTCTTCACTTCTTCATCGTCATCATCTTCTTCTTCTTCATTCTGGAATCTCTTTTCTCAATTATTACAATATTAGCGCATCAGATTAACTTTTTTTCAGCAATCTAACGTTAATCTGTCCTATCCACGCGACCGTTATTTCCAACTGAATTTGCAGATAACACGCTCTAAATCGAAGTAATTAACTCACAATTGTGACGAAGACATCAGATTATCTTAACAATTACCGATAATATATTATAAAGAATTACTGAATTAACGAGTTCTCGTCCATTTTGCCCTTCTATAACATTGATAACAGCTTATTATTCTTTTGCAACGTAATGATCTTTGGGTGTTCTTTCTTTCTCTCTCTCTCTCTCTCTCTCTCTCTCTCTCTCTCTCTCTCTCTCTCTTTCTCTCCTCCAGACGCCTACTCCGTGAAGCACATCTCGTACAAGTGGAAGGACGGACCAAAGGAATCGGTCAAACTCGACAGAAACGTCCAACTGCCGCAGGTCAAAGTTCGCGGATATCGGGTCAGAGACAGAATGGAAGTACTGACCACAGGTAGGAAAAAATTATAAGAACCCCAAAGACCATCACCCCCTCCCCTACTCTCCACTTCGCAGGCGAAAATTATCTAAATTTTAACGAAGGATTTAAAAAAACCCGACTGATCAGAGCACAGCGCCATCGACTGATGCCTCTAGGCAATAATACAGTGGCGCCATAGAAGTTCATTGCTTGATTTCTTGACTGATTGATTGATTGATTCGGATGAAGAAGGGAAGAGTCTGGATGAAATTGAATACGTTTTGAGCGTCACGAGCATTTCGTCTCCGTAGAGAAAGATTCCATTCCAATTTTGCATTTGCTTCGGAATAGGAAATCGACCAAAACGACCGATGGAACCAGCGCCATCTGTCGACACAACTGAGATCTATTAATAGCATCAGAGATCAGTTTATGAAGCGCTGTTACAACTGCAAACACTCACAAATCGCGTCATTACTAAAAAGAATGCCCCTAACCGCTTCAAGGCTCAGCGTTAATTTATCTCGTAATGCATTTTAAGGCAGTAAACCTGCATTAGGCAGGTGATAAAGGTCAGGTGGGGTCATCATATCAGTTAAGGTAATTGGAGAGTGTTGGGCCGGGATGTCCTGTTGTGAGCGCAGGTAACTACTCTCGTCTGGCGTGTCAGTTCTACTTCGTTCGAAGTCTCGGCTATTACGTCATCCAGGTGTACATACCTTCCAGTCTGATCGTCGTCTTGTCCTGGGTGTCCTTCTGGTTGCACCGTGACGCCGCCCCCGCCCGTGTCGCCCTCGGCATAACCACCATCCTCACAATGACCACCCTCATCTCCAGCACCAACACCGCCCTACCAAAGATCTCGTATCTGAAGAGCATAGACGTCTACCTGGTCACGTGCTTCGTCATGGTCTTCGCTTCCATCGTCGAATACGCGGCCGTCAGTTACATCGGAAGCGTTCGAGGGATGACGTCACTGACGGCGACGACGGCGACGAAAGCGAGGCTGCAGCTACGACGACGACGACGTCACGAGCAGCACGGTCACGTGACCGAGAACGGCGGCGACTCGTCGTCGGCCAAGCAGACGACGAGTTTCTATGACGTCAGCGCCGCGACGAAACCGCCGCGACACCTGGCGACGGAAATGACGGAATTTCCTCCTATTTCCGGTCAGAACAAACTGACGTCAGACGCTGCAAAGTGTCCAGTGCAGACGGTGCGATCACTTCCTTACTCACTTACTTACTGTCTTTATTACCAATGGCATAAAACGTAGTCAGCATTGATTTTTATAGCGCCAAGTTATACACAGTAAGGCCTTTGAATGTATGTATTCATTTACAGTGCTTTTTATTTAGAAAAAGTGCCGAGACTCATCTTTATGTTCGATTTGTTCGTTGTTGTTTAAGCTTAAACATTATATATATTATATATATATATATATATATATATATATATATATATATTCGGTGCTAGTTCTGAGAAAGTAAATCGACATCTCTTGTATTCCTATTTCCACAGGAAGTCCGCCTCACCTCGATGAGGAAGCTCTATACCGAGTGCGACCTGCGCTACCTCAGCGTCACCGGTTGTACGACCGGCTTTGTCTCGGTGACTCCGTGCACCGGAAGTAGAATGGCTGCTTCCGGTCCCGCGACGACACCTCTGTCCAACAGACCACTCTTCAACTCCGTCGCTCACCACGTGACCCCCGCCGATGGAAAAGACGCCGGCAAAATGGGGCGTCCCTCCTTCTCCTCCTCCTCCGCCTCTCCTTCCTCTCCCTCTCCCTCTGACAACATCATTCTGGCGAACGCCATTGATCGCTACGCGAGAATTCTATTTCCGGTTTCGTTCTGTGTTCTTAGCGCCGTCTATTGGGTCGTTTACATTCAGATCAGCCCAAGAGACATCGACCAGGAATTTGTGTTTATTGAATGAAAGAAAATGCGCTAAACAAATATAAGCGAATGCTCTTAAAGACGAACGCTTTTATTGGCGGATCTCTCTTTCCCTCCTCTATCATTCCTCCCCCAATTGTTTGCCCCTTTTGCTCTTTCGTCTCCTCTCCGTCTTCCTCACCCCCGACCCCCCCCACCCCCCAAAACAAATGCCTATAGTTATTAGTTATTCCAGTTGTACTAAAACGACAACTGCATCTGAGACATTATAATGAAGAATTCACGAGTTTTTAGTTGAAGTTGTTTGCATCTACTTCGGTTGTCTTTTCCTCTTACTCCTCCTCCTCCTCCTCCTTCTCCTCCTCCTCTTCTTCTTCTTCTTTTTTGAATGCATATTTGCATAACTGTTTTGGAAATCCATTTTAATACCAGTATCCGTCTGTTTATAACCTAAATTTACGTAAACGAACTGATGACATAAGGATATATTATAATATTATAGGCATTGTATGGAAATGTCGTTAGTATGGACTGACAATAATTCATAATAATAACTGTACGATCGCGAGTTTCGAAATATGGGCGGCGGCCCCCATTTGATGCTGTGCTTGTCACGAATAATAATAATAATAATAATAATAATAATAATAATCTATAATAATCTATAATAACAATAGTAATAATAATAATAATAATTATTATTATTGTTATTGCCTCGACCTGAAAATGTTATTTTAGTTCATTTTTAACGACAGGGTCCACATACGTCATGATCAACAGAAAGTCTCTCGGTTGACCAGTGGTTATTCTAGCCACCTAGACATCGAGAGGGGTCTAAATTTTTTGTGGGGGGAACAGACATTGGGGAGGTGATGCTACTTGCCAAAATGTCAAAAAATTGGGGGGATTCAAAGATGGCCTAGAATAAACACTGTTGGTTGACCACCAAAAGAAAAGGTATAGCCAGCAATAGATAGAAGGTCAAGCGTGGTCACGTGATGAAGGCTTTGTCAAAGTAAATCAGCAAACCTCTTAATATGCATACTCTTCGTTTCCTTATTTGCCTAAAACACAACACTGGACAACAGACCGTCAGCAGACCATTATGATCATCATCATCATCAGCAGCAGCAGCAGAGCAATTTGAAATATTCTGTCCCTCCTACTCTAAAAGCGTGTATCGACCCTCAGCATGTAACTACAAGACTAACGGAAGCTACTCACAGCCGTTGGAACTCTTTGATTTACATAGCGCCACTACGAACTACCTTAATATAAACGCTTATCTACTGGTTCTTTTGCCGTTTCGACTGCTAACACTATGACGACGAAGTCCGCCATCTTGATCTCGCCGCCATGGAGACAGCTTTCGTTGTCATAGTAACCGAGGACCGTCGTTAGAAACCTTTGGACTTCGGAGGTCGTAAAGTCCAGTTTTAGCTAAGTAAGTAAGCCGAGGTGCTGACAAGACGAACGAATTGGGAGAGGGAAATAGCAGAGGATTGATTCTATGAACGAATCAAAGAAACAAAAACAAATAGTCAAACAAAGAAGAAGCTTAATAAGAGAAATCATTCGCTTCTAATTCCAAACGATATTTCGTGATATTAGAAAGCAATGAAACCAGCAACAGAAGAAAGGCGCTCAATAAACAAATAGAACGACCAGTCACGTGACGTACCGTTAATGGGGGACTGGAAGGGGGTTAGGCTCTGACGACCCTCGTTTCGCGAGTGACCGACATTGACCTTGCCCTTGAACCGGCGTGACCACGTGACACGTTGATGGTGATGTTCCTCTCGGCTGTCTCGGCTCTTCGTTCGGCTTCGTCCAACGCCTGCTGAGCCTTACGGTACTTGTTCATCGTAATGGTCACCACATCGTCCTTTATTATAATCCATATATATAAATAAATTAAATATATTAACTTATTAAATAGCAAATGGATTAACAAGTCAACAGGTGACATCAGACATAAAGGCTGCTCTATTATTAGAACAGGTTAAGGCATTCAAATGCCGTGACGACGACGACGATGATGATGACGACGATGATGATGATGACGACGACGATGATGATGATTATGACGACGAATATAGCGAGTTTGCGTAGAGTATCTCTCTTGAGGAAAGTGATGAAGGTGATGACGTCATTGAGCAAAGAGTCAAAGAGTATCCAAAGAGTCATTCAAACTCTGTCGACGTTTTGCGGAGGAGGAGGAGGAGAGGAGGAGGAGGGGTAAGTGGGACGGAGAGTGAAAATGGACTAACGGCCTCGAGGAGCTGTCTCTTGAGGGCGGCTATCTTGAGCGTAAGGATGTTAATCTGGTCAACGAGGTCAGCGTTTGACCTTTGCTCCTCTTCGAACTGCGCCCTCAGCTCCGTTACGATGCGCTGGAAACGGCGACTCTCGGCCACCGAGTCTCGACTGCGACGCTGTTCAGCATCCAACTCAGCCTCCAACTCACGCACCTGTCAATCATCATCATCATCATCATCATCATCATCATCATCATCATCATCATCATCATCATCATCATCATCATCATCATCATCATCATCATCATCATCATCATCATCATCATCATCATCATCATCATCATCATCATCATCATCATCATCATCATCATCATCATCATCATCATCATCATCATCATCATCATCATCATCATCATGATTATTATTATTATTATTATTATTATTATTATTATTATTATTATTATTATTATTATTATTATTATTATTATTATTATTATTATTATTAACAGGGACGTCATTTGGGGAGCAGGGGGGCATTTCCCCCCTGATTTTTAGGGAAACAAATTTTTTCGCCAATGTTTGTCTGTGTTATTTAGTTTTTTTAAAAGGTCAGCAGCAGCCCCTAAAGGTGTGGTGCTTGACTAATCGTAAAACAAATGACTGACAAACTCTGACAAGCAAAAAAAAGAAAAAAGGTCGTCAAAACTTTTTCGCAAACTTGTCAAGTCGAAAGTGTTTTGTCCCCCCCCCCCCCTGAAAAACAGTGAAATGACGTCTCTGATTATTAAAGAGAACTTCTAATCCATTATATCAGTGATGGAAGTTGAAATAAATGTTGGATCTTAGGAATGATAATAATTGGAGTTATATTAAATGGTTACTGATTATGCTATTAGTTACTATTAAGGGAGTTAATATACTGAGAGAGCCTGTGTTAATACTGAACCCTGTTCTGTAGTTTAGCGACGAGTCTTTTTCCCTCCCTCTGAGCGAACGACTCCGCCTCTTCCAGTCTCACTGAGATCTCCCGGATCTCGATCTCCAGGGACTTCCTCAGCGCCTCGGCGTTCTTGTAGTTGTCCTGTTCCCTCCTCAGCTCTTCCAACAGCCGGTTGACCTCCAGCTGCAGCCGATCCGACCGCTCCTCGGCCGCCCTCCGCGCCTTGTTCGACTCCTCCAGCTCCGTCTGAAGGGTCAAGAGGTCAGCCTCGAAGCGCCGTTTGTCGCTGGTGGCCGATGAGATGACCACCGTCAGCTCACTGATTCGAGTCGACGCCTCGGCCAGCGCTGCTTCGGCGCTCTTACGAGCTCTGTCAGCCTATTAGACGCAATCGAAACGGACACAATGGCGCTATAAATTTGATTGATTGATTGGTTGATTGATTGATTGATAAAAATCGTGCGAACGCTGCCAACATCTGGTATTTCTGCAGCGGAGTTTGAATCGCCAACACCAAAGGTGTGGACTATTTTTGCTATTTCCACAAAAACCACAGAGAACTTATAGATGAAAAGAGGCGGAGAGAGAATAATAATTAATTATCAGAAGTCTTTTTGCCAAACATTCTAATAAACTCGTGTTTTATGTTTTTATGTAATAATGTTAGATGTGGAACGTTTTCCAGGGAAAGATGGAATGAATTTTCCAGTTTTACCGCGTCCAGAAGAGCGCGCAGGTCGTCTAGTTCCGTCTGGAGAGCGATTCTCTTCCTCTCAGACAACGTCAAGTTACCGCGCAGTTCTTCCACCAGGCGACGATCCTCTTCCACCGTGATCTCCAGCTCCTGGAAAATCAAGCGGCACAAGACATTCTGCCTCATCATCACCTTCTTCGTCGTCGTCGTCATCACATCGATGTCTTAAGTAGATTAATCAAAATCTTCATCATCGTCGTCGTCGTCGTAGTCGTTACGTTTTGGAATGCTGTTTCGTGGCTGGTGGACGTAGGCTGGTCATGAAGTGTATTTATATTCGTCCTTGAACTGACCTTGACCCTGCCAGCCAGGGACTTGTTTGCCTTGCCGAGCTCGGCGTTTGACCGGGTGACCGTTTCCAGTTGGATTTCGAACTCTCGCAGTTCGTTCTCGTGCTTTCCTTTGAAGCGACTCAGCTCCGACTTGTACTTTGTTTCGATGTCAATGATCGTCTTCTGCAACTCCTCCAATCCTCTCTGCCCTGACTTCCTGTGAGGAGAGGAAGAAGAAGAAGAAGGAGGAGGAGGAAAGAAAGAACAAGAACACAATCGTCAACCTCAAGTCATTTCCAGTACAACAAACATGCCCGGTAACCTGATCCAGTGGCGGTTCCAGGATTTGACAAGGGGGGGCGTTGAGGGTCGCAAATGCTAAGCGCGGGGTGCCGTGCATTTATTGCAGGTATGTAGTATAAAGTACAGGGGTCCCAACTGGAGGGCGACTGGGGGTCAGGCACTCAATAAGGGGGTACGGGCCCCCGGATTTCCACATGTGGAGCCGCCATCACTGATCTCGTTTAAAGATTCTCTGCTGTCGTCGTCATCATCATCATCATCATCATCATCATCACATTATCATGATCCAATGATAGTTGTAGTGTTGATGACTGACCTGGTTGTCTCTATCTCTTCGTCTTTCTGTCTCAGTCTGTGTTCGACGTCTATCTTGAGCTGAGTGAAGGCGGCGTTGACTGCCTCCAGGCGCGCCTGGGCGTCCTTGAGGGCGTCTCTGGTGTCCGAAAGCTCCGCGGCCAGGCCGTCTCTCTCCGCCTCCAGATGGGAGCGAATCGACAGCAGCTCCTGGACCTGGCGGGTCAGGTCCTTGATCTGACCCTGGGCATCGCGAAATCCGTCTGTATACGAAGGCAAATACATGAGACCGCGATCTGACGGACAGGACATTCACACTGATTTAATCGAAATAAATCCATAGACATTATATACAGTAGAATTTCGTTATAGCGCACTTATAGTGGGTCTGTACAACTTAGTATACGTTAAATATCCGAAGTACGTTAGTTACATCCAAACCATCTAATACGGTAGCGCATCACACGTGACCGTACATTGCGGTGCGTATTTAGGTGAGTGTAGGCCTACGTCATAATCGAGTCTGTTATAACGAAGTTCTACTGTATAAGAATAGAATGGAATCCTTGACGAAATTCAGACAGACTGGACGCCAGGATTGGATGAGTCAGAGCATTCTATTGAGGAAGTGAATAGTATTGATTGATGGACTGATTGAAAGAGGAGCGGAAGGAGGAGAGTTCTTGCCCGAAAGTTGTTTGTTTTCGCGCGTCAGAGCGTCGTTTCTGGCCTCGAGCTCCTGGACGAGGGCCCTGAGGCGGAGGAGCTCCGCCTGGAGGCGCTGGTTCTCTCCGCCGGAATTCTGGATCGTCGTCGTCAGCTCTTCGTTCTTCTTCGACAGTTCCAAGGTCAAGGACTCCGACTGCTTCAGTCTCTTCGACAGCTCACCGACATTGGCATTTGCCTACAGAAACACACACACAGAGCACAAACGCTCTCAAATTCTACCCAGGTCTTAAATCACCATCGTCATCGTCATCATCATCATCATCATCATCATCAGCGTCATCATCAGCGTCATCATCAGCGTCATCAGCGTCGTCGTCGTCGTCATCGGCTGATGTGATGTGTTGTTGGTGGGTGGTATTTACCACTTCGAGTTCCGTGGCGATGTCTCTGATCTCGATGGTCAGTTTGAGTCTCTCCTTTTCCAGCTTCGCTGCTCTGTTCTTTGCCTGTTCTGCGATGTCTTCCAACTCAGCGATGCGTGCAGTCAGCTTCCGTCTACAGAGTCAGTCAAGCGGAACAAAGGATCTTAGCGAATGCCCCCCTACACCCCACAATTCCCACACTGTTTCTATACAGCGGACTTTTGACAATTACTCAGTTAATTTACCATTTACCCATTTACCTCCGTCAGCTGGCACTCGTACCACTGGCGGAGGCGGTTCCTATCTCTCGGTTTCCACGCATTTTTCTGAGACCAAAAGAGATATTTTGGAATGCTTTTATGCTCCTGTAGGGGGCTCATTCGCATATACATGCATTTTGCAATATTTTGCAAACTCTGTCATGCAGAGGTTAATAAGCTATGACCGTTTTACCCGAAGACAGAACCCACTATATCGAGCGAGATTATATTGACGTGATTAAGTATTTCATGGCGTTTATATTCGGTCTAAACAAACACTATAGCACATAACTCGCATTGATTGCTTGATTTACGAGTATAATAGTAAAGAAGCACTTTTCTATTGTCATTTATGCACATCTTATGATTAAAATAACTGCACAGTTATTTTTAGCATCAATGGACCTAAAACACGGACATATGAAAAGCGTCAAATCTCCAGAAAGACGTTATAATATTTGATGGTCAAATTCGTTTAATTTTTCACAGTTTAACCAGTCCCTTGACACGACGCCCATGGCATGACAGTCATGACATGGTATAATCATCGATTGGGGTTCGTCCACAAATGACGTAACGCGCCTTGGGGGGGGGGTCCGGACATTTGTTACGAAGAGAAAATAGGAGGATTAATGCCCCTTTTCTTTGCTTGTCTTTGCTTTTCTGAAGACGAAAAGGGGAGGGGGGTCGGCCCGTTGTTACGTCATATTTTAGGGGGTCTGACTTTTTGTTACGTCGCGTTACGTAGGGGAGAGGAGGTTAAAAAAGTGCCAAAATCGCGTTACGTCATTTATGGACGACCCCTTGATCGTCTGTGCGTTTACCTTGATTCTTCGAATTCTTCGATGCGTATCGTGATGTCTTTGTCATACTTGTTCTTCAGCTGAGCGTAGTCTGTCAGTGCCTTCTGCAGCTGAGCCCTGAGGCTGGTCGCCGCCTCCGCCTCCTCCTCCAGGCGGGCATTGGCATTTTCCAGTTCCACCTGGAGACTGGTCAGAGTGACTGAGTACTGACCTCTCTCCTAAAAAAAAAACCAACGCCAACCACCTGCTTACTTACTTTGTTTCACTAGTCACTCTAAGTAAGTGAGGTCTTTTGAATTTATCTAGCGCCCAGTTATATATATATATATATATATATATATATATATATATATATATATATATATATATATATATATATATATATATATATATATAGAGAGAGAGAGAGAGAGAGAGAGAGAGAGAGAGAGTGTGTGTGTGTACGTACGGATGTGAGTTCGTCCAGCCGTGTCTTCGCTTCGTCCAATTGGAGCTGGAGAGTGACCTTGACCTTGGCGAGGGCTCCGTTGCTGGTGTCCAGGTCCTGGACCTGGCGATGGAGTTCGAAGTTCTCCTGCGTCAGTTTCGCCTTCCAGTTGTTCAGGTCGTGGTTCTGGCGCGACAGTTCCTCCACCTGGGCCTTCAGTCTTCGGATCTGGTCTTCCAGGCCTTCCACTTTGCCTTCGGCGTGAGCCTTTGCAAAGGACACGACAAGGTCATTGGGAGAGACAAAGGCTTGGATTATTTAAGACGAAGTTACGTCACGTGATGCAATTCATTTCGAGTAAAAAAATCACTCAAATTTACAGACGAAGATTGACAGACAATTCCAAAGTCAGAAGCCAGGCTTCACTAAAAGCAATTGGCATTTAAAAAAGGCCTATTATTATTATTATTATTATTATTATTATTATTATTATTATTATTATTATTATTATTATTATTATTATTATTATTATTATTATTGTTATTTATTGGTTTAGTAAATCGTGTCATGGTTGACTGACTCTGGCTTTGTTTGAAGCGTCAAGAGCAGTCGATGCACTTTCGATTTCTATTATAAGAGTTTGCTTTTCCTTATCAAACCTAAAACAGAAGAATCAATCATAAAAACACTCTGTGTCTGTCTGTCTGTCTGTCTCTCTCTCTCTCTCTCTCTCTCTCTCTCTCTCTCTCTCTCTCTCTCTCTCTCTCTCTCTCTTCCGCTCATTCTCTCTCTCCCACTCATTCTCTGCTGTCTGCGTCGTATGATGTTGAACGTATTTTTGAGATGGTTATAATAATAATAATAATAATAATAATAATAATAATAATAATAATAATAATAATAATAATATGATTTAAAGTGGTTTAGGAGGCTAAGTAAGCCTGTGTGAAAACCACTGTGGTTACTCTCTTAACTCTTAACCGTGTATTTAACTGTAACTCAATGTAAAATGAATGGATATATCCGGGGTCCCCAGTTAAGGGGTTAATAGATGATTTCTCTGTTCATCTCACAGCCTATGCCATGTCACGTGTCTCTCGTATTCTAAGTGCGGCTGTCTTCTTCTTCTTCTTCTTCTTCTTCTTCTTCTCCTCCTCCTCCTCCTCCTGCACTCACTTGGACTTGCTCTTGTTGAGTGCCTCCAGTTGGGCGTTGAGGTCGTTCAAGAGCTCCTGGTGTCTTTTTCGAAGACTCGCTTCGGACGATTCGTGTTGAACGGTCAGCAGCTCAAAATCCTTCTTCAGTTTCAGGAACTCCTGTTCTTTCCGTCGACTCAACTCCACCTGCAGATCATCGCATCATATTCAACACCAAATCAGTCAATCAGTTAAATCAGTTAGCATCATCAAAGGCCAGCCTCAGGGAAACAAACAACGCCGATCTAAGGTCAGACCAACAGTACAAAAAAACAAAATCACACGAGAACAGGTTATACCAGGGTCAAATTTTTTCTAAAACATCGATGTTGTGACTACACCCCTTCACCCCAAAGTTTCTACCTTCATCGATGAGCGGTCAGACAGAAATGAAGCTATGCCTGGGTATTGATCAGTGTGGAAATCGGGTTAAACTCCCCAAAGCCTCGGCTAATTAAACGGAACTCTCAGTAAGACGAAGCCGAGAGTCTCAATACAACAACCCCAATCTGCTCATTGCCTACAGCCTTGAAAATACAACAATTGAGCTAATTATAATCATTGCGCTATGATATGACCTATGAGTCCCAATGTTCCCTCTAAGCTGCGCGCCTGCGCGGCCGCACACATGACAAGAAAACGCCGCGCAGCAATTTCCAGCCGCCGCGCAGTGATTTTGAGTTTCAAAAAACTGATTTTGTTGTGTTTTGTCTTGGGTGACATCTGTGAAACAATTCAGGTGCTCAGGCATGAAAGTGTGCCGCTCAGGCACTATACTTTTCCGCGCACACTCAACAAAATTTAGTGGGAACATTGGTCCAGATTCCCTGTAGACATCGACGGGGCTTCAATCGGTGCAAATATGAAATCTCTACGACACCACAAATTTTCGCTCAAATTTCGAAAAAAACCCTGGACTATAGTCCATGAAAAATTTTCGGGCGACCCAGAAATTCATGTCGATATTTCACCGAAATTTCTATTTAGAACCTTCAAACACCTAGCAGTGATGTCAGTGGAGTAGAAAAATCCGTCACTTTCCACCCTATTAATGTGTCTATATTGCAAAATATAATAATGGTGGTTATACATTTTATAGATTTTCAAACCTTTAAAGCAGTCAGATATCTGATAGATATCCAAAATGCGAGTCCAGAATAGGCTATGACCTATGACCTTTTGAATTTGATAATGTAAATCAGTCTGATTAATAATTATCGTCGTTTCTAGTTATTTGAATTTCGACGTTGACCTCCGTGACCTCAATGACCCCCAGGCGGCGATCGCATGACCTACCTGGGCACTCGATTGACCGTCGGACTCTTCCAGGCGCTCGGTTATTATGTGCAGTTCGTAGGTGACTTCGGACAGTTCTTGTTCCGCCTGGAAAAAGAAAAATTAGGCATTTTCCAGAAGCACAGCGCTTTTTTTCTCTTTACAGAGAAAATCGCGCCATCTCAACGCTGACGACAGCAGGTTTTAAATTCACGAAATTGCTAAAGAATTTATTTTTAAAAGCAAATAAAAAATTCCATCGATAGCATCTAGAAGAACTTGTATATTGACTGTCGTCCATTGAATGACTCTACTCACCCTGAGCCTTGCCTGTCTTTCCTGATCTAACGCTTCCTCTAACTCTTTCATCC
>CM030842.1:587635-607635 GCA_018105865.1 Metaphire vulgaris
GCATTAGTAAATTTTATTACTAAAGTTTAATTTGATTCTTCCACTCGGATGACCCAGGATCAGTCCAAGAGGTCAAACGTCAAAGGTCACACCACAAACAAAGCCTCTTCAGCTCAGAACGAACAGAATTTATCGAAGAAAAGTTTGAATCAATGCACATAGATATATTAGACTAGAATGATTTCACAACAATTGCAAAACAGAATAATAATAAAATAATAATAATAATAATAATAATAATAATAATAATAAACTAACATTTTACATGTAAAAATCTCACCTGCCTTTAAAGAGAGAGAGAGAGAGAGAGAGAGAGAGAGAGAGAGAGAGAGAGAGAGAGAGAGAGAAGCAAAGCAATCACAAAAGCTGTCAATATGTCTCAGATATTAAACATAGATTTGTAAATAATAACCAATATTCATCATAAACATGATGTTCATGAAATATGTTTACTATTCATCGCAAATAATTATAATAAATAATGGCTGAGTTTGGCTAAAATTAGCACGAATAACAATAAGTCAGATCATTAATAAATTTTCTGGCTTCAAAAAAGAATTGAGCTTAAGCTATCATCATATAAATAGATCATCATCATCATCATCATCTTAGTCATCATCACCTTCATCAGAATATCATCCCATATAAAAAACGTCAAGAGAAAAAGCAGCTACTGAAGCAAAATAATGCTACGAGTATCATTAGCATACTGTAGCTTTAACAAGGAGTTCATATATATATATATATATATATATATATATATATATATATATATATATATATATATATATATATATCATAATATAATATAATTCTTACACACCACTGATAACACATGACAGCCGCCTTAAAAACTGTGGCTAAACTGAACCTTGCAAAAGTTTTCATAATAAAAAGTCAATAAAAATCCTTGAAAACTTTCATGAACTAAAATAACTGAGAAGCGATTGCTGCGAATGATGAACCAGTAATCATCGAAATCAGCAGCAGACAAGCAGTTGATTCATAATCTTCACACCAAAAAATGTTTCATTTGCTAATACGAACAACTCATAACCACCATCCAAAAAATTTCTCTTAACCCCTTAACTGGGGATCCCAGATATATCCGTCCATTTTACATTGAGTTACAGTTAAATACACAGTTAAGGGGTTAACAACTAAAATCAGATTCTCAATCTCTTCTGGACATTTCATCTCTGGTGATCTCTCTCGTGCATTGGTAATAATAATAATGACGCTACAAACCACAAAATATCTCATATCTCAAAGAACCAATTATAACTTCCATTGATAAGTTCTCTAATCATTTTTGCATATTGTTCGGTTGCGTAGAACACCGGGTTATAATGAAAGCAGTTTCATACTTACCTACATGTAAGAAACATCTTAGCATTAAAATTCACTTATAAGGAAATCAAATACATCCAGTTCTCAATGCCTATAAACCACCTTTCAGGCTAAATACATTAACACTCTTCAAAAGTTATTACACATACACTTAGCATTTCATCATAATTATTTGCTACTTACAATAAAACTGGCATTTAAATCAAATACGACATATACAACTGATAGACTGAAGAATACTTAATATCCAAGGTAAATGATGTCTTAGCAGCATTTTCAGCCGAGTCAGCCGACAGAAACAGAGGCTGAAAAACCAACCCTCTGGGGCTCAGATGACAGAATTCAGCTCAACTGACAACTTCAAAGTAAAATTATTTACAGGTCAAAAGAAATTCCACATAAAATACCAATTTCAGCGACAACAGATTCATCAGCCGTAAATAACGTTTGCCTACTTATTTCTCCAATGGTTCAATCAAAGAGAAAAATTGGAAAATGAACGTTCTTTGACTTTTCACTCTCTACGCTCAGACACTCAAATGAAAAAATCTCTTCAGATAATTGCAAGTGCATCATAATTATGCACCTGAAACTACAATCAGAATTCTAAAAGAAAACTATTCAATAAAGCGCCAGTTCACACAAAGCAAAATGTAAAGATCAATGGATACATTTCTAAAGACCAACATAAGATCAGAGACGACTGAAGATCAGCGTCTAACGCCTGAATAAGATCTATGAAATCTACATAAGAATAATAATAATGAACTTTTAAAGTTTCCAATATAATATTCCTTCCTAAACATTGTCTGCAATCGATGCATCTAGGTGCAGTGTGTAGATTCAAATGCCTCAAAGCAATCTCAACAGCATTACTTTTGCAAAGCCAACGTGGCTTCACCGTAGCATTAACAACACAGAGAAAGAAACACAAAATGGCAATGTACATAGCAGAGAAGTCATCCGCACACGTTCTTTGTGGCTGCCTGTACAGAGATAGAAACAGTGAAATCATTAAGTCTAAGAGGAGAACCACGGCAGGCAACTGAATGAAATTATCGGGTCTTCGCTCAGCGTAAACAGCAACGTAAAGAGAGTCAATGTAACGGTAAAGCACAGAACTCCCGCGCACCGAATCCAAATTGTACGACTGGTGGTAGCCACGACAACAGCCTCATTAAGAATATTGCTGTCCGGGGTTCGAGTCCTGACGGCCGTTCATAAGCGACATCATTTCGGTCCCCTCCGACTTGCCAACGCTCTTGCCACGACGCACGGACGACACGGACGTCGACGTACACGCGTAATCCGCGCTTGTGGCAGCACCCGATCCCACATCTTTTGCGTCGCCGGCAAGAGACCGTCGCGGCTCGACCGACGACGACGACTGCCGGTGCGTCTCCGACTTTTCCGCATCCAGAGCGGGATTTTCAAGAAGGTGATCGAAGGATGAAATTTCGTCGGATGCTCCTGTATCTGCCTCCGAATCAGCATCACAGACAGAAGGCTGACGGTGCATGCTGTGATATTCGATCTGCGCCAGCTGAAAGCGGACGATCTCAACGCCGTCAGAGTCGAAGTCGCGGGCGCTGTCGGGCGGAATATACTCAGAATATCCGAACGACGTACTCGCGACTTCTGCTTCAATGTTCATCGTACTGTCTTGACTTCGGTAAACCTAAAGGTTTTCCAATGAAAGATTAGTAACATTCAAGCAATAGTTAAAATGTAGAACATATGACACATGATTGGTATGGTATTTATTAAATTGTGCTTGGTTTTTCATATTAATGGTCTCTTATTGTCATATATAATTTGTTCTTTTGTATGTTTTCTGTAAGAAAATTGATAAGTTTTAAAAATTATATCAATGAATAATCTGTAATTCTAAAATTAATTTCATTGGCTACAGGTTTCATCAGTCTTCATCATCGTCATCGTCATTGTCATCATCGTCATCGTCATTGTCATCATATCATCATCATCATCATCACCACCACCACCACCATGATCATCCATCAGAACCATATCATGCATCATTCTAGTGATGAAACTCTGTGATGAATGACAAGGTAGATCCAGTACCTGCATTCCAAAGGCCTTTAGAATGTCAATCTTACAAATCGGACAACTCCTGTGTTCAATCAGCCAAGGGTCTATGCATGACTTGTGGAAGACATGTCTAGAAAAATATAAGCACATGCTTTGTCTAACGATCAGGAGGCAAAATAGCAAAATAGCCAATCAGAAAACGTCTGCATTTACGATTAGCATGCCAAACATGATCCAGTATTCACTGAACCTGCAAGGATGGGTTCCTTTTGTTCAGGGTCACATCATAAGTGAAGCTCTGTCTCAAAAGTTCTGCCTATACAGTCCTCGAAAGGCCTCAATAACACAGGCTGCTTCAGCCATCCTGATTACTGCTGTATTAGAACTACAATAGGTAAACCAAGCACACAGCCTGTGAAACAGAGAGACTTACAGTCAAACCCACATATCACGACTCAAGTCCCTGTGAAATAACTGTCCAAAAATAGGAATTTATCAGTTTGTGACCTTTGAAAGAAATTAAAATGATTTTCAACTTATCAAAATGAAATCCCATCTTAATTATTAGAAGGTTGACAAAATATCTATAGAAGTGGAAGGTAGTTTGCTTGAAAAAGACAAAGCTTTCTGGTAAACAGTGTTTAAAAATTGTCAGTGCACAAAAAGAAGCGTTTATCCCGGCAGCCTTAGGCAGAGTAAAAAGCCAGCAGTTCTACTGTCTGATCATTTATCATCAGGTGGAAAAATTCAGAATAACTGAGATTGGAAACTGTCCTCTGTGAGAATCCTCAATTACAACTGAAAGTCGGTTAAATGACGCACGCTCACTTGCACGGGAGGATGCGAACGACGTCCGATGTATGATATCCTTCGATACAAATAGCACAAAGATCAAAGCCAGTCTCCATCTCCTGAAATTGGATGAAATAAATGACAAAACGCACCAAACTCATCACACACACACACACACACACACTCACTCCTAATGCTGACACAGAGGCAACTGAATAGTTTAAGAAAGAGCAATGAATGCAAGGCATCTTATTTAATTGTTATCTCAATCACTGACCAGTTTAATTAAAACATAGATTTAAAAGTGTACCCTAGAGGTCTATTGCTACTGGTTCCATATAATGCCAAAAGTATGCTAATAATGTCCCAAACAACCCCTTTTCATATAATTAGACATCTACAGATATAAGGAGAGCAAAGATGTCAGACAATTACGCTAAGGGCAGGTCAGTAAGTAAGTAAGACAGTACCTCTCCACTATGAACCGTACGCAGCGGCATCTTTGTAATTGCCTTTTTTGCAGCACTCATAAGTCGTCGCTGTAAAATTACAACATAAACAAATGTAACTAAATCATTTAACATTTAACATTACAATGAGAGTTTCAGAAATCGTGAAATAATGAAAATAATGAATAAAAAACATTACTTAGGCAAGATTTACTTAGCAACCACAAGCATAAACTTCAATTAGCCTGCTAGGCTTGAACCCTCCTACTTCCTTGGAAGCTATGCTAGGAAATGGGAAATGTGTAGGGGGCTGAGGCCCCACTTTTTCATCCAAGTTTACACCTATGTTAGCAACACATAACTTAAGTGTAACCTGATTAAATCAACATATCAGACCAGAATTGAATAAGAAAATCCTGAAGCTCACTTTCAAGCCATCACCAATTGTTAAACATCAGCTCTTCCCCAGCTTTTGATTACAGGCTTCATTAAAGGCATCATGATGCTTAGCATACTTAGACAACAATCCTTTTGGATTAATTCAAATTTGTTAGAAATACAGCTAGTGCATCAGTACACAGTATTAGTTCATTAGTAAAGAGATGAGTTTTCTTCTAACTGGCAATTGAACTTAACAAAGCCAATGCATTGAGAGGATTCAGCGCTGTCCAGTAGAGACAAGTCTAAACAACCCTAACACTAGACCCCGGCCAGGATGCACCAGTAATCTGCAAGTTTAATTTGAAATTACAATCTAAGATTAAGCCATTAATTACATGCAATCTACAGCCAGTATGCTCATTCTAAGTCAACTGCATTTGACAATTAGTCTGTAAATTCGCATAACTCGGGTCTCATTCAGAGTCGAGGAATTCATACGATTCTGAACGTACTGAAAGGCGCTGCTTCGCATACGTGTATCTCGATCTCTGGACATAATAGAAGACGAGCCAAGCCAGAGATATGATCATGAGGACAATGAACGAGATCGAAAGAAACAGCATAGATGTTTTGTTGATGGTGCTGTAGTGCAGAGCATTCATCCGGCCGACAGATAGGTTCATCGAGACACGAGTGCCGTTGTCCACAAGTGCCGCGATCTGTTCTCCGCGCTGTCGGCCGATGAAGACGTAGATGACCTGACTCTCTTCACCTGAAATAATCACAAAAACTGAACGTCAGAATGGAATGCAAACCTTTTCACAGACATAGTTCAATTCAAAATACTTATGGTAGTCACACAAAACTAAAAAAATCATTGTCCACATTAAAATTATATATGATGGAAGACAGCAGAATGTATAAAAATAACAGATAGATAATAACAGATAATAGAAGTAATGATGATGATCATCATCGTCACTATAACCAATGACAGTGATCCCATGACCATCAGTTTCTGGTCGCAAGACAAAAAAACAGGTAAGCACCTGGTTGACAATCGAAGAATACCTGACCTTCAATTGGCATCAACACAAGAGTCAGAGTGACATCACAGTGATGCCCACTGAGTCCACTTAATTAAACTTTCCGCTGCTCTTGTACACGTTGAATGACGTCAAGGTAACTGCCCTCAGTGGGTCACATATTGTCCTGGAAATTCCAAAGACTCTGTAGTGCAGCAGCAGCAGCAGACTACAGCACCAGCAGACATCAGAGACCAGTACTTGGAATCAATAATGGCAGGCCACAGGGACGATATCATGAATATTAATTCCGGAAATTTGATATTCCCTGGTGAATTCAATCAGGCCAGCCAGCTGTCCATTAGCTGGAGTCACTTAGGATTAATAGTTCCTGGGAGTCAGTGAATGAACCACCACCGGATGGCCAAATGTCCGATCAAGAATGAATTTTTTCTGATAACAGTTTCTGAGACACTTCTTTCTAATTTCATGGACCTACTCAATGTTAATTAATTACTGTATAAGCATTTTAGATAAGCTGGCAAGTAGTTCATCAACGTGTCATATCACAGGAAATGGACAGAGCAGTTGAGTAGTTCTAAGGCCAAACTGACTTTCACTTCAGTAAAATCCGAATAAGTTGAATAAAATCACTACAGACAATGTCAATCACCAACTTAACCTCTGACATGACCCAAATTAAATCTTAATTAATGCACAATACAACATAAGAGCCTGAATGTTTTCGGGGTCCTTCAGCTCCTCTGATCCTCAGGATATTCAAATACAAGGGTGTTAAGCGAAAACAACATGCCTATGATACATAGAGATTAGTCATCAGCTATCTGAAGGTGAAGTTAAGGTTTATTTAACAGACAGGACTTCATTTTCACAAAGAAACCACACCAAGCCCCAAACGCCCGCTGAGTTATGGCCTCAGAGTCTGAGTCTTGTTTTGAAGAGGCTCTAAAACACTAAAACAGTACTTGAAAGTCTGTGTCAACAATGAAGGCAAAATTCACAACAGATTTTCTCAATTGGATTCAAACCAAACTGTCTGCTTCAGCACTTTCTGGATAAAAATCCAAAGGCAACAATACTGTACAGTACGCAATGAACAAACATTGGCAATAACGTATTTCTTTGGCTGTCTTTCAAAGTGGATTAGGTCCACAGCCCTGGATATGTTAAACCTATTTATGAAAGAATCAAAATCAAAAGTTAAGCAACAGCTTCAGTTTCATGCAAATCATGTTTTCAAAGCATCACAAATGCATCTCAATATGTAAATCAGATGAAGTATAAACTCTCATCCTTATTCCAAGACAACAAATCAGTTGTGGCAGCATTGCATTGGTGCCTCTGAATAACTATGCATTAATTCTACAATGGTCACTTCGAACTTAGAAGTTCGAAGTGAGCATAACAATGAAGGCTTTGCATACTGATAGATACGATGAATACTAATTAATCTAAGTTGTACAGGTACAGTGATGCATGTTACAGAATGTCATATGCAATTTTATGAATACCATATAATGGTATATACAGTAACTAACTTTAATCTCTGGGATATTACAGAATAAAAAGATCTAGAAAACACAGCAGCAAACAAAGCAAAATAGATATTTAAATTCCTTATAAAGCAATACAAAAATAACCCAATGCTAGCAATAAACATTCTTGCAAAATTCTCTCTTGCACATGATTCTCATGAAATCAACTGAATGATTGCCAAACTCTGGACTTCAATTATGTGACAGCCATACACTGTAGGCACAGCAGATGATAGGTCAACATTTGAATGGGAAATTATTCTGAAATAACACATCACGCATTCAAAATGTCATTCAATTCACAGCAAATAGTTCCTCTCAGAAACCAAAGCAATAGCACGAAGCATCGCCTAGCAACACAATTCTGGCACAAAACCAAAGCAACTGGACCGTCTCAAATATCCCCACTGCACTTCCCTCTTACCTTTCTGCTGTCTTTTGATGGTAACTTCGTGTTCAGCATCCTCCTCCTCTACGTAGATCACCACGGCAGAAGCGTTCCTCATCACCGGTAAGCTCTGGATCTTCTGATTCAGGGCCCGACACTGAGCGCGATCGACCAAGGCGATCCACTTCTCGGCCGGAGTCGAGATCTGAGGAACGCATGAATGGCCCACGGTGTCGCTGGTCCTGACGTGGACGACGACCCCTGATTCGGCCTCGGTGCGGCTGTAGAACCCGTACTTACCGTTAAGATCCGAGTCGGTAACAGTGAGCCCACTGGTCGGGTCGCGGTAGGTGATGTTAACGATGGCAGAGTGGACGGCATGTGCGTACTCGTCACAAACGACGACGTTCATACACGACAACATACTTACTAACACGAACGTCAGCATCATAATAGGGGTACTTGCGGCCAGAGTACTTTCGGACCAAGTATGCGAACAGCAGCGCGGCCTGGACGCTCGTCAGACGCACCGAACCATCGCAGGCCCCCACGCGGACTCCCACCAGGAAATCGATCGTCAGAAATCGGGATTTATCGTTAATAATCGCGATGAATTTCGACGATTCGGTAGTAAAAATCGAATCAATGAATGCTGTTCTTGTCTAAACCATGTACGGCTGTACGCATAATGAATGGCAGAGATCTTTGCACTGTCCGTTGAAACTGAATCCGGGGTTTTAGATCGACTGCACAGCCGAACGAACAGCAGCCGCTCGATTTGAGCGAATAAACGGAAAATTTAATCGGAAAATCGCATTTATTTCCCACAGATTTTCACAAATAAAAACGATTAAATGTAAGACAATGATGATGATCTTCTCTCCTCTGTTGATATCACGTGACCACTTGATAGAAATGCAAGTACGGGCTGCACGTCGCATAGATCTTGTAAAGAGCAGAGAAACTTCTATAGCGTCATTTTAAATGCAAGGACATAGACCGAAGGTCGCTATGAGGTGAGGTTGCTTGCAAAAAGCTATCAGAGTCCACCAAAATACGGACTACAGTCTTTGAGAAATTGCTCAAGAGCTCAGGGTGGGTTACGTGCTGGAGCGTCAGGCTGACGAGTGGGTTCAAGCCCCGTTAGTGCCCCTAGTGGCTTTCACACAGGCAGTAATGTCTCCTAAGCCACTTTAAATCATGCTAAGTTAAGGAATTACTCAAAAGGCTCTTCTTGCTGTCCATTCGCATTGCCCATTGCTTATAGTACTCGTTTCCAGGAAGGAAAGAACCAGAAGGCACAAGGACGGAATCTCCATTTGTGAACTCTGCTATTTCTGAAGGAGGCGGCCTAAGACCAAGCGCCTATTAATTAAGAAGAGTCCTGAATTATGGCGGCTTGCTGTCTATCTGGCCTTTCATAATGAGGTCGTCGTTGTAAGCTGGTGCAGTAATTTGCCATCCACACAATAAGATAATAATCGCAATTGCCAAAATGGACAGCAGTGCATATTTTATGGACAATAAAATCAAGGCGCTATATAATGCCGACGAAAGGAAGACTTCCTCGTCGGTTAATTACGATTTCGCAATAATGAGACGTCATTTTCCAATTTATTTGAGTTTAATCGGTAGGTGGCTGCGCACTGGTAGCTAATCTGAAGCGGCGGGAAGAAACGGAAATTAAGAATTTAATATCTCAACTGACCCGACAGACATTAATCATATCGATTAGTTTCTGATTCAGTTTTTGCCAAAACTTCGTGAAAATCTCCGAAATGTCCTAAATATTTTCAAATTTGTCGTCGATTGTGTGATGATTTTCACGCAGGCTTACTTAGCCTCCTAAACCACTTAATACGCGGCTCTTCCCTCGATCGCCCTACTGTACTACTCATTCCACAAGATATTCGACAGGACTTTCATACAGTTGATGTCCGTCGTTCTCGTACAGTCAATGGCGTTAGTGTGTATTATGGAAGGGCTGGGAGTGTTCTATGTCGAACCCTGTAGATCAAAATTGAGAATTATATTATTGATTATTCTTGCATAGTTTAAAGCAATGAAGATGGAACAAGAAGAAAATGTGGATTATGACGGAGAATTTGTTCAAATTGATTAGATGTTTACATATTTAGGGCCTATACACCCTCTATTCAACAGGCCTTCAATAGGCTTCTCTCACAGAGCGAATTAATTATAAATTTTGTTTTATTGTTTATAAAGCCTGTTGTATAATGAACCAGATATCTTAATGTCACAATAATTATTATCTTGAGGCTCCACCTGTCGACTGAATCGCAATTCGCTGACATCTTTACATGTCTATAAACTTACACCCACTTCTGTTCAATGACCTTCCATTGGCTTCTCCCACACAACGAATTAATTTAAATTTGTTTTTTGTTATCTATAGAACTTTGTACAATGAATCAGATGTCTTGAGTCTCGGGTTCATCCCTCGATCGCCTCAGTAAGCCTTCCGCAAGATTCATCGCAGGACTTTCATTTTGTTGCTGTTCCTCGTTCTCGTACAGTCATTGGCGCCAGTTGTTGCTCAGTGGCAATCCAAAGGCTCTCGAATTCATTACCAAGACATTATTGTCTTCGAGATCTATAGTCAGAGAACGTTGTCTGTTTGGCTTGGCCATGGAAGCCTAAATTTGCAATCAGGCCTATCTAGGCTTCCATGGCTTGGCCTATCCATCGCCCTAGATCGGTGACGTTGCCATACACTATGTATAGACAACACGGAACTCAATTAAAAGCAGTTGCCCGACTCAACAGCAATCGTTATCACTTAAGTGCAAATTATTGCGAATGTTAGTATTTGCGTCTTGTAGGGCAACAATTGCACTTTCCCGATTTGTTGGGGGGATTGATAAATTTTCCGTAATTCTCGCATTTTCAGAAATAAGAGGGTTCTGGGTTAGGCTACTTAGTCCCTCCCCCAATTGTTCACGGCGCCTAATTCGTCGGTGGTTTGATGTCCCGGGCGACAATCGCCGACTGCAGTGATCAGTTATTCAGAACATCAGCGGGGGAAGAGCCTCCTCCGCGACGATCTCAGCCCAAAGTTTGCTACTATGTGGTGACAGCGACCTCCATTTCCCATCCGCCATAACTGGAACCCGAACAGAGGAGTTAATTTTTAAGACCAAAAGGGTACGCTATGGACCAGGAGCATATCCCTAAATACGCCACTGTCTATGTCTGTCTGTCCTTACAGTATCTCTGCCTCTGCCTCTGCCTCTGCCTCTGCCTCTGCCTCTGCCTCTGCCTCTGCCTCTGCCTCTGCCTCTGCCTCTGCCTCTGCCTCCTCTGCCTCTGCCTCTCTGCCTCTGCTCTCTGCCTCTGCCTCTCTCTGCCTCTCTCTCTGCCTCTCTCTGCCTCTGCCTCTCTCTCTCTCTCTCTCTGTCTGTCTCTCTCTCTCTCTCTCTCCTTCGTCTTGGAAGAGCGAAATGGCGGATCGTTTGAAGGGAAATCGATTAAACAGCGTCTCTGTTTATTTGCCTGTAACGAGGGCGACGCTAGGTGTGGAGTCGGGGTCAAAGTGGAGGTCTTCCAACTTCCGCTGTTCGTTCTGAGTTTCCGGCCAATGTGTTGGCGAATGGTTTGCGTTTTGCGATGACGGACAAGCGCACCGCATATGGAATGAATGGGATGAGAGAGAGAGAGAGAGAGAGAGAGAGAGAGAGAGAGAGAGAGAGAGAGAGAGAGAGAGAGAGAGGATGGAGCGAGGTCCATCCATCCATCCATCCATCCATCCATCGATCATCGCAACACTGCACTGATCGTGTTTCACTGCGAATATAATTGTCCGAGTGGAGAGGAGGAGGAGGAGGAGGAGGAGGAGGGGGCGAGCGAAGACGTCCCCGTAGAGAGTCACGTGGTTTAGGTACGTCACCGCGACGATGACAGATGGCGCTACACTCGACGGCGGCGGCGGCGGCGGCGTCGCTCAGTTTAAGCTTCGAATTCTCTTAATATTGGATTTAATCTCACCACTCGAATGCAATGCACGGCGAAGCCCGTATGCAACTGAATCTAGAGAAAAATTAACTATTTGTCCCCGTCTCTGCCTCTGTCTCTGTCTCTGTCTATGTCTCTGTCTCTGTCTCTGTCTCAACGTGGTGGTCACTCGGCGTTTGACGGTTCAGCTGCGTTTTGATGAATGGATTCGAATGAAAAATTTACACGCATTACTATTCAGATGCAAAGAGAACTACCAATCCTCTTCTCTCTCTCTCTCTCTCTCTCTCTCTCTCTCTCTCTCTCTCTCTCTCTCTCTCTCTCTCTGCCTTCTTCCCTCCCTCCCTAGAGCTTAACCTTCTCTTCTTCCTCTTCCTCTTCAGAATTTGACAATTAAATGGCGGATCATTTGGTGCGCTTTATTCAGCCAATGCAGAAACTCTTCTGTTTCTTATATTCGTTTGGAAAAAATTGCTTAAAGCGCAAAATGGGAAGAAAATGATCAAAATAAAGCTTCACTTAATCATCATTAGACCCGATGCAGTTTACCGTGAAATTCGCGTGTAAACGTCTTTTCACATTAAGTAAGTTCCTCTAAAGTACGACTACGGAATGATGATGATGACGACGACGACGACGACTCTACAAGCAAAAGTTATCAGCACGAGTACTCAGCAGTTCGGTTGACTTTAACATAGTCACGTGACTTATATATATTTTGAAAAATCCTATCTTTTGATAGGCTAATGCCTTGATATTTGGTTTCAACTTAGACTGTAGTAGTCGCTCATAATAGTAATAGAGCTGTATTTCAAAATAATTGCTTACTATAGTAAGATAAAGCGTTGTCCCTATTTTATTTCCGCCGTTATTTTCTGTCGAGGGCGTCCCTAGACCGGAGTATCGCGTGCGTCGCAGTCGGTCAGAAGGAACCGCGTCTGCTTCTTGACGGCTGCGCCTCTGTCCAGGCTCTGTGCGGACCTGCCGTCGTCGGGGGGTGGTCTCCGGCGGGGAGCATGCAGGTCCTTGACGCCCCCCTTGACATGACGCGCCTCGCCGCCGCCGCCGCCGCCGTCGCAGGTGACGACGGCGCCCGGACGAGTGTGACCCGGAATTGAGAGCGCCCGATTGATGTGATCTGCGCTTAATTCGTCGCAGTCGTCGAGGTCGTAGGCGGACGATCGGCACCGCTTCCGTTTCGTCACTTCCGGTCTCGTCGACGACGGCTCCGCCCACTCGTTTCCGGTGCGCGCCGTCGTCGACTGCCATTGGTCGACCTCGGCGGCGGCGGCGGCGGCGTTCCAGTTGACCGCATTCGCGAGATTTGACCGGAAGTGGACGTTCGTCGACAGGTGGCGCTGTCTGACGACTTCCGGTGGTCCGTTGTCATTGACGACGGAACTGCTGGAACGGCGGAGGGGACACTGGGTCAGGTCGTGACACGTCACGAACTCGTCGTACACATACGGTGACGTCACAAGTCGACCTACAAACGTACAACGTAGACACAACTAATGCATATTCATATATTTGCAAATGTGCGTCATCCACGACTGAGTCATTCTTGTCATCGTCTTGCACATGACGTTCTTTTAAAGTATGGATTGACGGGGCATCGTGACCATTTTGTAAGTGTCCCCACCCCACCCCCCCCCTCCCAACCCCCCACCAGCGCCTCCTAAGCAACTGAGACAGACTTCTTGACTTGCCATATTTGCGCTGCAAAATTTTATCCGACAATCTTAAATTCCAGTTCAAACGAAATTTCCTCTCCTTTTTTTACCAGACTGCGATGCCCTGAGCTTCAGCGGGACGGGGAGTGGAGGGGGGATCGAGGGATGATCCGCTGTCATATCTTCCTCCTCCTCCTCCTCCTCCTCGTTTGTGGTCTGATCTCCTGATTTGGATTCTGATTGAAATCCCTGCTCGGCGCATCTCCTGCCCTGTTAATCCAGACTGATTATGAAAAATCCGCCGATAGAATCCGGGGAGAGGCGAAGACAGAGCGGAGGGCGAGGGTCTAATGACCCCCGGAAAATTACCGTCGCAATTAAGACCCAATGGCGCCAGAGAAAATCCCTCACCGACGATAGACAATTCCATCGATTATTATAGAGCTAATTAATTACAACGATTTTGCGACGACAAAATTCTTAACGGCGTCGACGCATTTTATCCGGAATTTTGTGGCTGCTTCTGCCTCTGATAGGGGAGAGGGGGCTTTGCCCCGCTAAAACATTTCCGCTAATTTATCTACAGTACTGCTCAAAAAATTGTGAACACGTGGATTTCGAAGCAAAACGAAGACCCTGTTTGACATTGGCCTGCAGAAGGACTATTGCTACAGTAAGCTATAGATATGAAAAACTCAGAGGAGCGAAGAATCGAATTTTATCCACATTTTCTTGTGTCCCCATCTTCATTGCATCAAACCGTACTAGAATAATCAGTATATTCGGTCTCAATTGTATTCTAGTCTCTAGAGCGTTCGAAATGCCACGAAAAATGGTCAACTATTTTTGCATATCTATAGCCTTCTGTACATCAATCGTAGAATAGTATCATTAATGAAAAAATACAGTAGAAAAATACGCTTTGCTTCGAAATCCACGTGTGTTCATCATGTTTTAGCAGTATATACTGCAGCAGCGCTAGTTCTTTGGCCATCGACTTGTATTCGTGCAATGCTGTGCGATCTTTGTGCTTCCGAAGTTCCGATCCAGCCGCGTCTGTATAGAGGCCTACGTCTCCTAGAGATGTGCGGTTACAGCTGCAGTTGGCTCCCTCCCCTTAATTATCCGTGCACAAACTTCCTTCCTCTATACCAGCGACTGTATCCGCGGGTACGCCGTTCCTAGAGACTATAGAGAGGCAACAACGTCTATGTATTAACCCCTTAACTGGGGATTCCGGATATATCCGTCCATTTTACATTGAGTTACAGTTAAATACACGGTTAAGGGGTTAATGAAAGCAGAGTCCAGTTTTTAATTTAACATGTCATATGTTGACAAGAATTTTTTAAAAAGAGACACATTTCAAATTGTTCAGTCTGTAAATGTGCGCTTTGCAGTGCCATGCATAATATACAGCAGTTCAGTCCGTTCGACAGTCCAACGAATTATACATGGGCCGCTGGTGGTGCTTTAAAAATTACAAATCAACTAATTTACTGGAATTTGCGTTTGAATTGCAAATAAAAGTGCATCGCTGGTGTAGGTTCTAAATTGCACGAGAGAAAATATAGAGGACTAGAGAGCGGAATTATATTACCTACCTCGCCTATACTACAGTTAATGCAGTACCGTGAAACACCAATTTAACAAATATCAGTTATAAAACAAAACTACTGGACTGGTGGTTGGTAACATTGTGCAATACAGTTAGTCAGCTGGCCTAAGCCTACATGAGTGTCGGACATGGACTATGGGCTTGTTTAAATATTTATATACCCTGCCCGTACCCGTAAAATTTATAACCTACCCGTATCCACGGGTACGGTACGTACTACGGGTATACCCCACTCCTCTAATTTATATATATATTTATATATACAGTATATATATACAGTATATATATATATATATATATATATATATATATATATATATATATATATATATATATATCTGTGCCTGTTGCATCATTACATAAATGGTGTTTGAGATCGTTTGGTTGTTTTTCGGCGAAAGTCTTTTCTTGCGCCAAATAACTCATCATTTATTTAAAAAGATAGAGTGTTTGATTTCGGAGAGAATCAATGACCACTGAGTTAACGTCGGATTCGAGGGCCTATGTAAGAGCCGCGTAAGCGAAGGCGTCAAAGGAGGAAGGAAGGAAGAGAGGAAGGAAGGAAGAGAGATGGGAAGGAAGGAGGGGGGGAGGTGGCGGAGGAGTGATTGGAGCTGGAAGAAGCGCTCGGCGAAATGGACGATGACGTCGCTCTGTGACGCGCATGCGCACTTCGCTAGTCGAGAATGAATAAGTAAGGGAGTAAGTGGATGCGTTTGATTGCATTCAATTGAGTGGACGGAGACAGGGAAAAGCACTGCTGCTGCGTAGGCCTATAGGACGACTACGACCGACTCACCCCCTCGCAGAACGAGGCGTTGGCGCCTCCGCAGATAAAGTAGTCTGTCGGATTATGCGCTTTAATTACGTAATTGCCGAAACGAAATATGGCAAAAGGGATTGAAGAGAACGCTCGCGTGACGTCACAGAGCGAACGCCCCGTCGACGATGACGTAATTAAATGAGAACGCCAGTCGACGACTCATTTGCTCTTTGCTCGAGAGCGGGAGTTATAATAGAGGCTCGATTAACGGACGCCATACAATTTAATGCTTTAAAATAGCATTCGGGTGCGAAACATTATATAGCGCCATTTAAATACTAGCAATATATACACGAAGCTCTCTAATTACTATTTTACGATCATCGCTATCTTCCATTGTTGTGTGTTTTCTACACGTCTCCTTCCCTCTCCTCCGTTCCTCTTTCCTCCCCACTCGCCCTCTTCTTCTTCTTCCTCTCCTCCTTCTCTCAGACCATCAATCTAAGTGAGTATGTAAAAGACTTTTGTAAGAAGCAGATTCTCCGAGGAGCTGTCCATTAATTACGTCAACAATTTTTGGGCAATTTTTGACCCTTTTTTGACCCCCTATAGCTATGTCAAAACTTTTGAGCCCTCTAAGATCAGTGGCGGGTCCCAAAAAGTTTAGAAGGTTATTATATTTTGCGGTGATGGCCCTTTTTGCTCAGCAAGTCTCAAAATGTGGTGGTGATGAACTTGTTTGCTTGTCAGGCTTTTTTCCGTTGTAACAAATAGCTTCCGTGCATGAAATTTCCTATTTTTGATTATTTTAAAAAGGAAATTGCTGGCGCCAACTTCTCTTGACCCCCCTCTCTTGACCACCCCCTGTCAACAACTGTCAACAAACTTTTCAACCCCCCTATTTTGTTGACGTAATTAATGGACAGCCCCTGTTAGTGAAACGAGCGATAAAACGAGTATATTCGAAGCGGTCGACTGACTCGTTCTCTTGACGTCAGGCGTTGTCGTCGTCGTCGTCGCCATGGCAACCGACGACCGATGAAGCGCGTCCGCTGACCTTGGCGGTGCCCGACCTCCTCTGGGGGCCGAGGACCCCGAAGCGACCCCAGAGGCCCCCGCGGGGTCTCCGTCTTCGCTGCTGGGCCCCCGACCGCTGTCGCTGTTGGAGTCGCTACCCCACGCAGACACCCCTCCTCCGACAGATCTTTGATGAAGACGACGACTGGTTTGCCACTTCCGGTGCCTCCAGGTGGAATCTCCTGAAACCAAGGACAAACCATCTTTCCAGTCTCTCACACGACTCATGTTCTAATGTCACCTTAGAACCAGGTGTTTAATGGAGGCCGTTCCCGGGGAAATTGCCCTTTTCCCCAGGAAATTTAAAATTCCCTTCTGAAATTTTGGCATACTACATCAACTAGCAGGAGACCCCTAGCTGATTTTCCCCCGGCCTTGTCAGTTCCCCCCCACCACGGAGTTCGGAGTCTAGATTAAACACTGCATAGAACTAAACATCAGATGATCCATTCCAATTAACATAATTTTAAAACATTCCGAATATTCGTAGACATAATAAAAGATATAACAGTTCCAATCGAATATCAATGGAGAAATAAAAGCGGAAAAGGTCGACCATGGACGACCACCTGTGAAGAGCGCTGTTTTCCTTCCGAATAATTTCCCGCCGTTTATCTTCTCATTCGATCGATTTGAATTCTTCTCTTCGGCTTCTGTTTTAGAGTCTTGTTTTCACCATTAAAAGCATTCGTCTGGTAATTTATTTAGCGCCCCACATTCCCTTAAATAACCGATCCTCTCCCTCGGGAAATTTCCGCCTGCGTCTCTAGGGTGGCCGCCCCCAACCCCCGTACCCCTTCGCTGGAACGGTGCTTGGAAAAGTAGGTTTCAATGCCAAACGGTTCAATTCCCTTTGCAAGAACTCTGGTCTACTCCTCTTCCACCCCCACCCCCACCCCCACCAACAGTAGATTCCAAAATGCAGTAAAAGGCACACATCCAGGGATTGAGTTCCAACAGGTGTGATAAACCTAACAGAGGCCGGAACTCGTTAGCAGGTGTCATGATTCTGACGTCACGTGATTCTGAGACGACGGATTCAGATATAAGACTCTCTTATCGACGAGTTGTGTGATGGTATCTTCAGTATCAAGATACCTTCGATGTTTAGCGCTTATCACAAGGATATTTGCATCATCCACGGATATAATATGATGCTGATAACAGCCAATTATAATCCTAATCGTGAAGTGACGTGAAGTGGAGAGGAGTGCGATGGTCTTCACTTAATTAAAACAACACCATTTCGTTCGATAAACAAAGTGCGAGTGTGTTCCCAGGGGGACCTGAGGCGACGGGGGGATTCGCCCCCCTCTCCCTCCGCCCGCGATGCCAAGCGCTAAGGCTGTGCGCTGGAAATATCAATAATTATGGGCATTAATTATTAAACGGTTGTCTGTTTTGGCGTCGCTTCGGAGTCGAACAGTTTGCGAAATACGAACAGCTTTGAGGTGGAAAACCTGGAACGCGATTGGAAATACGAAATAGACTCCAACTCCAGTGCCATGCAAGGAGGAGCGAATGACGAGCACACACAGAGACACAGAGTACATCTGGTTCTTCGTTTCCTTTTAATAACTTTTCGATTTTCGCGTTCTTAATTTTAAAATAAAACCGACTTACCTTCGGAGGCACGGACAGAAGCTAATAAGTAAGAAGGTAGGCGCGCTTGGGCCCAACCACAGTGTTGCCGCTGCAGCAGCAGCAGCAGCTGATCGAATGTTTTTGTGCCTTATTACGTCATGGGTCGATTGAGGGTCATTCCACAGGTCAAGTGGTCAGGTCAGACCCTTTGGACGGTTGGAGGATTTAAGTGAGGGAGTGACTGGTCAAGCGATAGTCACGCGCCAATGGAGTCCAGTGATAGATGCAGATGAGCTGCAAATGGGAGAGAGCGTATGTATGTAGGTTTGAGAATCGACTGACGTTGAAAGGGGACACAGGATATCGAATCGTCTCTGTCTGTCTGTCTGTCTGTCTGTCTGTCTGTCTGTCTCTGTTTGTCTCTGTCTTGTCTCTGTCTGTCTCTGTCTCTGTCTGTCTGTCTGTCTGTCTGTCTGTCTGTCTGTCTGTCTGTCTCTCTCTCTCTCTCTCTCTCTCTCTCTCTCTCTCTCTCTCTCTCTCTCTCTCTCTCTCTCTCTCTCTCTAGTAAACAAAACCTCCAGAATACCAGTTTCTTATGGAGTTTTATTACTGCAGTGGTTTGCGTCGTTGTGTATAGGGGGAACGGTGTCCGATTGAGTTTGCACTGATGTTTGCACTTTCAATCAATCGATCGGACTTTATGTGAGTGCGCTGCTGAAAAATGCTTTCTTCGTCTCTCTTTATTATTCTGGAATTGAATTTTCACGAGCCATGCAATAAATCTTGTCGTAAACAAGAAATAGCGAAATAAATCTGACGTTATTGAAAATTTCCCAGCTACTAAATTGCTATTCAGGTCTTAGTCTGTGCCTAATACAAGTCAATTTATATAGCGCTTTTGCTAGTCATGAATACTGCGGTCTTTCACTTATGCAATGCCCAGTAAAGGCGCTACACCAGCGGCGACAAACAATACGCAGGGAACCAGATGAAAATGACGGACGGAGAATGAAGGGCAGGTCGACAGACTATCAAAAGCAGACGATTTTTTCGTCCATTACTCATCTTTTTTCTTCCATCAATCATTCCCAGAATCCACTCCGCGTACTAATCAAACTCCTGCTGCAAAATGCTCTAATTAATGCAGCTATCAATTCATCAAAATAATTCACAGGGACAATGATCCATCAAACTGTCAACTTCGTCCATTCATCCATTCATCCATTCATCCATTCATCCGTTCATCCATTCATCCGTTCGTTCGTCCGTGCATTGTCGCTCACTGTCAGCGCTTCTGTTCGTCTGTCTCTCCGTCCGTCC